>JAAVTG010000137.1:0-125368 GCA_011947345.1 Phytophthora quininea
TGCAGTTGCTTCGTAGGATGCAAAGCTACGACGTACTGAATGCTGTGGCTCGGGACAAGCTGGCGCAGGTCTTAACCCGCGTGCTGGAGAAACTGGCGGACAATGTATTGGCAACATCTTCTAGGCCATCGCCCATCTTGCTAATTCGACCTCTTACAATGTTGTAGGACGCCCAGGTGTTCACTGCTGAGGAGAAGGCCCAGCTGAAGACCATTTTAAGTCTGGATGAGGGTCAAATCGACGCCGCAGTGGGTATCGCTACCGAGATCTTCGTGGACGCCGCAGCCTTCGGAACGGTGGACAGGAACCGATTAATGTCGTGTGGAGTGGAGGAGGAGGTTGTCCACATTGCGGAGAAGACATGGCGCAAGAAAGGGAGAGCTCTAGCCGAGCAGATCGCCGCACACCATACAGTGGAGACGCCGCTCGTGCTGCAGAACTCGAACTGGAGACTGCACCTGCAAATGGGCAGCGACAAACGCAGCGGACAATCGCAGCCCACAGCGATCTTCCAACTGGATCTGGCGGACAAGAACTCGCCGACGGAGGTGCGTAAGGCGATGCGACGGCTTGTAGAATGCAGTTGACAATGCATATTGCTTTCCAGACCGAGAGGATGGACGTCGAGCTTTCACACGAAGAGCTTCGCTCGCTGTTCCTGCAGCTCAACGCGATCCAAGCGGAGCTCGATGGGCCACTGCCACCAACTGCAGCCTAAGAGGATTCTAACGATCTGCTTATGCATCGGTTTGAAGCAAGCAAAAACGTAGGTGTGGTGTGCACTCGTCATGGCTATTGAGATGCGGACGAGCAGACGCTAGTGACCATTATGAACGCTGCCTGTCGTTGGCATTGAGCGAGTTCCTGCCTTATCCCAGCTTGCTGGGTCACTTGTCGAGTCGTAGCGTGTGCAATGTGTGACTTGCTCCAACTTGCAGCAGTTGAATCGGCCCGCCAGTCATCGCGAAAGAGAGATCCTCGTTGGTCAGGCATTGGAGCGCAGGAAGAACCTTGGAATGGAGGCGCCTGCATGAATGGATGCTGATGGGGATGTAGTTGCCATGTCATCCAAGCACATTGCACTGCTGGCCCACGTGTCGGAACAACTCCAAGTTGATGGCGATCTCGGTGATTCGGATTCTCTGGGGCTACGGTCAGGCACTTGCTTGTCTTGACTTGGAAGTTCCTCGATGCGATCAAGAAGCTCTACACAAAGTAATCGCGTGACAAGGCACGCAGCATTAGGCAAGCTGCGCTGGTCGACGGTGCGCTTCAACGTGTCACCGCCGGCGCACGGAAGGGGCCTACGTGACCGCTCAAAGATCTGCGCGGGCACCGACGCCAGTAGCACATGGTCTCGTATGCTTCGGCAAAACAAGCTGAGCGCTAGAGATGATCCGCCATCACGGGCGCTCCGGTCGTGTCCGAGCGCGTCTCGACGGCATCCTTTGGCTATAGCGAGCAGTCTTCAATTCACCACCTCGACCACCAAGCTCGTCCCTCCCCATCGAAATGACCAGCCACCTCACCGACGCCAACGTCTTCGCCATGAGCGCCGCCGTGCTCTACATCAAGTTCCTGGCCTCCACCATGATCCAGGGCCGCAAGGCCTTCGCAGCCGGCACTCGAATGGCCGAAGACAGCAAGCTGCCCATGGCCAGGAACGCCCCAGACAAGGCTTCGCCGACCTGAATGACGAGGCCGTACGACTCGCCATCGACAGTGAGCAGCGCTGGAAGCGGATCATCCAGAACGATCTCGAGTCGATGCCAATGGCATTCGTCATCTTCTGGGCCTGCATCTCCGTGGGGGTGGCGTCCATCTGCTACAAGCTGGCCAAGATCGACGAGCTATTCCCCGAGGCCAAGATCCCGAGCTGCAACTCGACCGTACTACCAGTGGACTCGGCCGACGACTTTTTCGAGGCGTTGAACTACCAAGAATCGCTGCAGACAGAGTACACCAGCGGCACTGTCTTCCTGCCTTCCTGGGTGAACATTTGTCGAGCTGGACGCAAGCGCGTATCGGATCCCGTACGTGGCACTGGCCCCAACCTTCAGTGTCTGCAGAACACACGGTTACCTCGCTGGTGAGAACTTTGAGTGCCCACACTGCGTGAGAAATCACTGGGAAGTATCGTCGGTTACTTCCGGCCGGTGTTGGATTGGGAGACTGGCAAGAAGGCTGCATTCATCATGCACAAGATCTACACCACCATTGAGCACTACCCGATCGACTTTCAAATTGGCCGCTCCACCACGCCCACGAACTTCCCGGAAATAAAGTAGCATCGATTGTGTTCACGATGGGCTGCTGTTTGAAATGCGGTTGGTGCCACACCAGCTACCTCGTCAACGAAGAGCCCGAAGATCTCGCGATTCTGGACTAAGTCGCGTCCACCGAGCACAGGAGCCTCGCGGTCTGTGGAGGTGAGCCAACGATTCAGACTGCTTTGCTACCGTTCCTGCGCCTTGCTAAGGATAAAGGAATCACGGCCAAGCTGAACGCGAACGGAAGCAACCCGAACGTGCTGAAGAGGTCTTCAACGAGCAGCTCGTCGATTTTGTCGCTATGAACGTCAAGGCTGGCGCTGTACTGTATGCTGAGGTTGCTAGCAAAGAGTTTCACCCCAAGAAGTCTTGATAAAGTTGTCAGACTGCAGTGTGAAAACGCGGAACAGGAAGTGGAGGATAATCAGACAGCACATGGAGTTTTTCTTGTATTTCAGTAGCAGTAGAAACGTCTCGAGCATTGACTGCTGCTTCATCTTGGCGGAACTTCCATCACAGCGACAATAGCTCACTCGATTCCGTTTTGCTGCTCCTGTCTCCCGAACGGCCTGGATGCAAACGAGGTGGCCCTCATCTGCGCAAGTCGACTCTTGGTCCAAGCGATTCTGCAACAGCCTTGTCCGCAAGATCACAGACATTTTGCCCGTCAGCTATACCAGCTCCCAGTGATCAGCACCTGCTCACCCAGCATCACTGCCGTTCAAAATACGGCAACAGATTCAAGATCACGTACAATGCCGACATCGGGTAAGCTGCTGGATAGTGTGCGATGTTGCCACCTGAGTTGGGGCCCTGCCTGCTCCTTTGGCGGACTTGGCCGAGCCTTCTGCTCACTGCGATGTGGTTCGTCCCTTGGCGATGTTGAGGTCATCTGCCTTGACTCCGTTGGGCGACGTGTCGCTCTTGCTGAAACTGCTGGAGCTACTCGGTGTCAACGTCTTGTGATCAACCCTTCACTGCACCTGCACGGCTGATGCCAGTCAGCAGCGACAGCATCTCACCCTTCCTCGGTGTCTTCCCGCGTCTAGTGAGGGCAGCCGGAGCTGAAGACGACGCGTTGTTGATCCCGTGTCGTCAATCACCACATCCTGCTCCGACGGCAACGCCACTTGTGCAGTGAGCCCAGCTCCATCAGTTCGTGGATGCCGTCTTTCTCATACGTCTCATACGTCTCCAAGAAATCTGCTCCTCGCTGGCCTACAGACACGCCTACCTTGAGTTCGTCAACTTGCTCGTTGAGCAGTCGGCTGTTCTATTGAGCTTCAGTTTGCCTTTGGTCGAACGAATTGGTTAGCCAGACGATCGAGTTTAGAGCTCATCAAGGACTCTTGGTGTTTTGCACTGAGCCTGCAACTCTTCTGTCCCTGCCTTAAAGTCGCTCATCAGAGCAGTGATAGCCTCTCTCGCAAGGCCTACCGCAGTGTGGTTGCGTACACTGCTGTAAGCGCGAGAACGAGTGCTCAAAACTGCTCCTTCTTGACAGACTTCAGCTCTCTCTGAGCCGACATATTCTCCTTCTTCAAGGCCGACGCTATTTCCTCCATCTCAATCGCCCGTCGACGTTCAGTCTCGAGCTGCTTCAACATATTATTCTTTTCTGTGGTAATCTGATTCTGCCACTCCATTTGCTACTGTCGCGCTGCGCTGGTACTCGACGAGTTGGCAGCAATCACTTCCGCTAACTTCCGCTCCACCTCTTGCACATTAGCGCCTCTGCGATCCTACTCGTCTTAGGCAGCAAGCTGGCTTCGGTACTTCTGAGCGTTCGTCGCCATCTCCTCCAGCTCGTGGAGACGAATATCTTGGTGAGCCAATTCATTTTCGCAAGCCGTAAGCTGGTTCTGATACGTCTGCGCTCCTGCATACGAAAACGTTGGCGGGTTAGTTCACCTTCACAAGCCGCAAGCTGATTTTGGTACTTCTGTGCCTTTGCCGCCACGTCCTCTCTTCAGTAGCTTAGCGATCCTTCTCCAGCATTAGATGCTCGTTGGACGTTTGCTGACAACGAGACTCAGCTAGGTAACACTGCTCCTTCATGCACTGGGCTTCCGCTTCAGCGTACTGCAATTTGCTCTCGAGCGTCTTGATCGACACTTTCGTCTTGGACTGAGTCTCGTTCTTCTGCGTCTCCTGCTTCAAGTTCTCCATTTGCAGCTGCAAGGCCGTGAGCTGCTCTCTCTGCTTCACCACCACTTTCCAGTGCTCGGCCTCAGTCGACAACTTGACGTTGGTCATCTCCAGTTGCAGCAAGTTCTGCTGATCTCTCTGCACTGTCACCTTCATCTCCTATCGCTCGCGGTCTCTCTGCATCTCCTTCGTCTGCACCTTGAGTTGCTCCGCATTGAGTCTCAGACTCTCCATCTGCTGCTCCAGCTCCTGCACTCTCAGGCGCACGATGTCTTCGTAGACCAGCGCGAAGTACTTCGCGCCGCCATAGCTGACACACAGCCAGTGCGCGCGTGCGCTTGAGCTTTCCCCGTAGCAACTCGAAGGTCTGGTGCACGTGCGTGGGAGTACCCTCGTAGATATGACGGAACTGAGGCTGGCTTCGTCCTCCTCTGGAGGCAAGATACAAGCTTGCTAAAACAGCGCATTCCCTGCGCACATTTCGCCGAGGGATTTTTTTATAATCCGCACATCATCCGTGTCGATCAGATCGTACAGACTACATTTTGCACCTAAAAATTGAAACCCATCTCTGACACTGTCACATCAGCTTTTTGACCAATCATAGTAACGGATTTGCGGCGGTATGAACAAAATGCTGCACGTAAGAATATATAATTCTCTGGGGGTCAAAGGGTTAATGGCATTCCATCTTCCAGTTCAAGGTGGCACATTACTGAATAAAACTACTGTTCCGCGTTTTTGCTACTGTGCGGTCCACTCAAGTTCATTCAACCGAGGTGAAAAGCGCCATTTTTGGCCCCTGCACGGGATTGTTGATGTAAACCCTATTCCTCGACAACTCTTTACCATCTGTTATAAAGCAAGGTAAGACATACGTTAAAGAGGAGTAGATTAACAAGTGAGGACTTCGTCCCCTCCAAAATCTTATTTTTCGTAAAAAAAAGCAATGATTGATATGTTTTACCAATTATGGAGGAATCTAATGGGAGATGGGCTTTTTCATTTCAACCGGCCCATCCTTGTTGTTTTGCAAAATAAGCCCTTATTTTTCCAAAAGGGTCGGCGGTCCTAAATATAGACACTACCCAAATTGTTGCAGACGCCATACAAAAGAACAGGCAGGTCTAACGAAGTGGGCTGCAAAACACAGCGAAATGGGCCGTTGGCGGTTTTGGAAAAGACCGCTGCTCCTCGAAGTGGGCCGCTATTGCCGTTCTACTCGCTGCCCGACACCTTGCCTGCTACAAGCTGCTGGCCACGCTCGGCCAACAAGTGCTGCTCGCCGTACGAGATTGCTACTCGAGACAAACGATTTTCCAGGAATGAGTATTTTTCCAGGAGTGAACCTTTGAGGACTTGATGGGTGGCGATCTCCAGTTTTCTTTGGCGCGCAGAATTCCCGATCGAGTAGATCGAGCTCGGGGTGAACGAGTCGAACCATGGCGTCGCTACGGCTCCTGTTGAACCCGGACAAGGACGAAGCACAGGCTGCTGTGCATGATCTACAGTTGCTGCTGAATCCCGTGGAGAACGACACTGCGGAATCTGCCGGTCCACTGCTGAATGACGTCCTAGAGGAAAAACTTCGGAGCCTGCTAGGGAATCCGAGCCAGCTGATACGGTCGCCTGGATGGAACAGCACTTGGAAGCGAACCCGAAGACGGTCGCCGTCGTTCAAGAACTTGTTGTTACCTCTGAGTCTAAGTAACTACAAAGAACGCAAACGGAAGCTGAACAGCGAGTACAAGGTCTTGACGGATAAAGGGGGAAAATCCGAAGGGGTTGGCTACTACATCTAGCCGGACTCGAGCAGCACGAGCGCGAGCAGATCGAGGGCCTGATCCTGCTGGACTTCAACATGAAAGGGCTCACCTTTTCCGCTCCGTCGACGGTGTTTCACACCATGAGCTCGCCGCGCATCTACCGGTTCACATACGATTCTTCCAGCTGATTTTCGTCGGCCAATTTCGCAACTGGCTCAAGTCGAGTAATCCCGAGACGACACCAATCAACGAGCTGGTAGCCCAGTCCAAACTGATGTGCCAGGCGGCGGCTCAGGCAAGAATGAACACTCGAATTATGGCGATAGCTGGGCTGTTTATGCAGGAACTGATGCAGGTTCGGTACGAATCGTTGGCGAAGACACAATGACCCCACGACCCCCGCATCAAGCACACTATCGAGCTAAAGCAGGCGGTATTGAAGGCCATTGATGTGACCTACGATGGCGTTCCGTCCCGAGCTTGAAACGACCCGAAATTCGCGGGATGGGGGTTGACGCCACGGAAATGCCGCAGGTGGTGGGTGAAGCAGAACGAGATCATTGGATCGGAACCAACACGCAACTACGTCGACAAGAAATGGTCTAAGAGGAAACTAGACCAACACGAAGAAGACAATCTTGTTGCAGGAACACGGGCCATGGATCGCAAGTGGACCCGCGGGGAAGCTCTGAAGCGCTTCCCCAATGTCGACTTCAAGGCGTCGCGGTCGTGGGTTACCGGGTTTATCGGTTGGAACCTCAAGTAGCAATGCAAGTGTCGTCGCTTATATGAAGTTTTTTTGTATGAAGCTTCTTTTCTATTATTACTAGTAGTAAACCTGCTCCGAATCCCTTTTGCGATGGCAGATGCCGCCGTCTCCTCGGATGACGCCGAGAGCGCCACACTGACGGCGCTGTCGGACTGCGTGACCACCGTGCTGCAGAACGACCTCAGCTACGGGTTGTGCGTGACCAACTCGGGTCTCTTCGACCTGGTGCCAGCCGAATTCCTGGATCGCAACGCCAGCAATTCGTCGTCCTCTGCCTCCGCCACCTCAGACGACGACGAGACCTTCAAACTGGTTTTCTTGGATTGTTGAGGAGGAACAGGAAAATCATTTTTGCTGTAAACGATTCTGGCGATTGTTCGATCGGAAGGAAAGGTTGAGCTTGCGATAGCATCCAGTGGCGTTGCTTCCACGCTATTGATGGGCGGAAGGATCTCGCATTAAACCTTTCAACTTGGTTTGGATCTAAACTCATCTTCCACGTGCAATGTCACGGCTAATTCGGCGCGCGCAGAGTTAATTCAAAGGATTGATCTAATAGTATGGGACGAAGCCTCGCTAATGGTCAAGAAAATTACCGGTTATTTCTCACGCTTCGCCAGAAGAAATCATCGGCAGCTGTCTTAAGCGTTCATCACTATGGCATGGCTTTCAAGTTCTTCATCTGCGTACGAATATGAGGGTTCAAAACGCAACGGATGCAGAAACAGCTGCAGAAGATCAAGACTTTGCAGACTTTTTGCTTCCTGTTGGCGATGGTCGTAACGACGATTGTTCTGCGCACGGCGATTCTTACACAAGAATCCAGCAAGACATGGTATTAACAACTACGGATGCGTCACTTCCAAAATATCAAGCTCTGATCAATCATGCGTACGGAGACATAACGAAAAGGTATCCGGAACAGGATTACTTCGAAAACAGGGCGATTCTTACGCCACCAAACGATGACGTACCCAAGCTGAACAACGCTGTCATCGAAGCGCTTCCTGGAGAGGTGCAAGAGTACGAATCTATCGACGCTATCGAGGACGAGCAAAGGAACGGAAATGCTCAGTTCCCTGTGGAGTTTCTCAACTCTTTAACTATGACCGGAATGCCTCCACACAACCTCCATATCAAGGTTGGCGCGCCTATCATTTTACTAAGGCATATCAGTGGCGACAACGGTCTTTGCAACGGCACACGACTCCAGGTCCTTCATACCCAGCGCCATTGCATTGAAACCAAGGTTCTAACAGGAATTCTCATCGGAAAGGTGGTCATGATTCCACGTATCCCGTTGGTTTCATATGGCTCCGGGCTGCTGTTTGAGCTACGCAGACGCCAATTCCCAGTACAATTAGCGTTCGCCATGACCATCAACAAGGACCAAGGGTAGACACTTCAAGAACTGGGTCCCTATTTGCCTCAGCCGGTGTTTGCCCACGGACAACTTTACGTTGCCCTTTCGCGCGCGACGTCGAGATGCCACATCAAGATTGCTCTGGACTACGAGACACACCAGGAGGAGGGTGAATATTGCTTGCTCAATGTTGTCTATCGTTCTGTGGTAGCCTAGCTGTTAGCTTAGTCCACTAGAGTGACATTAGCTCAATACATTTTCATTTGAATTCAGTATACGGGGCTCATGCAAAAACTGCACCGCTTTCCAGCGCAGCCAGCTGGCTTGTTATATTATAATGGTCGTGCTTGCTGGTATGGTCACTTGTATGGTAGCCACCTCATACAATGCTCTTTGTGGGATGTTAAAACAGCCCTCTAGCGTGCTTTACGATGCAAATCACAAGTCCGAACAGCGTTGCAGAAATTGAAGTATAAATGGAGCGATTCCCGCAGCCGATCTGTGCGTCCCAGACATAAAGTATAACCACTAAACGTGCATAAACGGGGCATGTAGGCGATACAGTTTTAAAATCTGATGGATCCCCCTCATCAGACATAAACTCAAATCTAGGATACATAGATCTAACATCACCAATGCAAATGCACATTCGAACTTCCAGCACTTCAAATGGACGGAAACCACGTGACGGCGCCGGTACTCGATGGAAGACGTTGAAAAGCTGTTGAATATGATCGATGAAGTCCACCAAACGCTGCCACAGGAGATAATGAACGGCGATCAGGCCTTGGGAAATCGTTCCACCTACGCTCTACTGACAAACGTTAGAGTAGATCAGCAACCCCTACCACGCAAAACTACTTACGGAGCTTCAAAGTAACGGAGTATGTAGTGAAAGCCGTTGACGTCGAAGCCGGTTGTCAGGATAAACGCCTTGTTGTTCCCAGCACCATAAATCGCGTCTCCACGCTGCCCGTGGCGTCGTTCCGGTGCAGGTCCGCTCATATTAAGTAGTCCTGTCCCCGCCGACTCTTCCTCTACTCGCTCTCGCCTTCTACCTCAACACAGGTCTCCCTTGAGTGCGGAATCAAATCTGAAACACAAAACGTTGCGGGTGGACGCCCATTTTCTAATGCATCCTACATTTATGTCTAGGACGCACAGATCGGCTGCGGGAATCGCTCCATTGAGTAGAAATGTGAACGATGCGTCTAAACGATGTTGGAGAGAGCCCTGCTGACTCCAGAAGCTCTGTATAAGGACTCGAACACCATTCCCTCGGCACCACCTTGCAGCAAGAAGGCTGTCGGCCTGCGTCGAAGCAAATCCGAGCTCCGTTGGACACAGATCGGAGATTGCTTGACCTGAAAGCACATACGCGATTACTAAACATGGTGATGATGGGGTACGCTTTTTAATCAGTGCCTGGGTGTCACAATGTGTCACAATCCGACTTACTCGCGATGGCAGACTTTGCCGGCTCCTCGGATGACGCTGAGAGCGCCACACTGACGGCGCTGTCGGACTGCGTGACCACCGTGCTGCAGAACGACCTCAGCTACGGGTTGTGCGTGACCAACTCGGGTCTCTTCGACCTGGTGCCAGCCGAATTCCTGGATCGCAACGCCAGCAATTCGTCGTCCTCTGCCTCCGCCACCTCAGACGACGACGAGACCTTCAATGGGGACTCTGTCTGCCGAGTGGTCTGCTCCGAGCAGTCCACTTCGGCCTCTTCCTCGTGCTGTCAAGCGGCCGCCTCTCTACGCTCCTGCAACACGTCTTCGAGCGCCGTCGCCTCGTGCAAGTCGCTCTTCGACAGCGTCTTCACGTACCAGACCGAGTGCGACTCGGGACTTTCGTCCGCCAACACCATTTTGGTCGCAGTGACAGCGACAATCGTGGCGATTGTTCTCAGTGTTGCGGTGTTCTCGAGGATCTACGGACGACGACGACAACACACAGAGCCGCGAAAGGGAGAGATACCCCCACTGCTGCTACAGGAGTAGCTGGGTGGGTAGCCTCGACGTGGAGACAAATCACCAATTTGGTGTGGAAGAACATGCTGCTGAGGAGGAGGAGACCAGTCTCGCTGGTGTTTGAGCTGTTTCTGCCCGTGCTATTGGCTACAGCTCTGTTGCTGCTGGCGAACTTGGACTCAATGGCTGGAGGCTGGAGGACTCTCTGGTTCACGTCCGAAGCCCGGCAGTTTGCTGCGAATGAGACGCTGATTTGCTCGGATTTGGTGGTTTGGGGACTCGAAGCTATTGGTGGTCCGTCCTCGACCATGACGTCGTTCTACACGGGCGGACAGTCCGTGCTGGGGCTGTTCTTCCTTGTTAGCTACATTAAATTTGTCTCGACTACTACGACCACGATGGTCATCGAAAAGGAAAACAGGTTACGCGAGGTGATGAAAATCATGGGGCTGTCGGATGCTACGTTACTGTGCTCGTGGTGCCTTACGACGGCGCTGCTGGCGACGCCGTTGGCGTTTGTGATCGCAGCCGAGCTCAAATACGGCAACGTATTCCCCACGGTTGAGTATGCGACGCTGGTCTTCCTCTTCTGGACGCTCAGTGTGGCTATCACGGCCTTTTCGTACTTCGTGGCGCCGTTTTTCAACAAGTCGCGGACTGCTGCCATCGCGTCGGTCCTTCTGTGGCTCATTTTATTCTTTCCCTTCTTCGCGGTGCAGTCGTCCAGCACAAACGCTCCAAAGTATTGGGCTGCGCTGGCACCACCGACAGCGTTTGCGTTGGCTGTGGACGAAATGTTACGGCGAGCTCAACTTGGCACGGGCTTTGCGTATTCGATCGGACTACGGGAAGAACCAGTCACAGTTCCGAGCGCTTTTGTGATGAGTTTGTTCTTGCTTCTGGATTCAGTTTTGCTGGTGGCTATCGGGTGGTATTTAGAGCAGGTTCTGCCGCAGCAGTACGGCGTGAGGAAACCTTGGTACTTCTTGTTCACGAAAACCTACTGGGTTAGCAAGTTTAGGACTTCTTCGGCAGATACCGACGACATCCGGACAATATCCGACACAAATACGACCCTGACGTTGTCGCCTCAAGCTGGCGGCGCCTACACACAACTTGTGGATGGTGATAGCAACACCACCTCTCACATGCCGTCCGCCAAAAGTGCGTACGTCGAGCCTGTCAACCCGGCGTTGGCTATTCAGGAACGGAATGGTACATGTCTGCAAATTCGCGGGTTGCGGAAAGTATTTCCTCTCGAGGAAGATGGCGAGGAACGAGTTGCTGTTGCTGGCTTGGATTTATCAATGTACAGTGGTCAGATCACAGCTCTACTTGGCCACAACGGCGCAGGAAAACCACCATCATCTCGATGCTGACCGGGTTGTTCCCCCAACAGCCGGAGATGCAACACTTTATGGTTGCTCGATCAAGAACGACTTCCATGAGCTGCGACGCGTCATCGGTATCTGTCCCCAGCACGACGTTCTCTTCCAGGATCTGACGGTGGAAGAGCATTTGCTTTTATTCGGGACGATGAAGCATGTGCCGCGCAAAAGTCTTCATGACAGTGTTAACAAATGATCCAAGACGTCGGACTGACAGAGATCCGACACGCGCTCGCAAAGACTCTTTCCGGTGGTCAAAAGCGCAAGCTGAGTGTGGCGCTAGCGTTTCTCGGCGGCAGCAAACTCGTTTTCCTTGATGAACCAACGTCTGGTATGGATCCGTACTCCCGCCGCTTTACGTGGAATCTGCTCCAACAGAGTCGTGAAGACCGCGTGATTGTGCTGACTACACACTTTATGGACGAAGCGGATATCCTTGGCGACCGCATTGCCATTCTGGCGGACGGTCAACTGCGGTGTGCTGGGTCATCACTGTTCTTAAAGAATCGCTTTGGGGCGGGCTACAACTTAACGATGATCAAGTCCCCGAATGGTTCATGCGATGTGAATGCGGTTGAAAAGTTCATTAAGCGATATGTACCTGGTGTCAAGCGCTTGAGTAACTCCGGGTCGGAGCTCGTGTTTCAATTGCCGGCAGCGTCGTCAGAGGCGTTTCCAGCCATGCTTGAGAGCTTGGATATCGACATGCACTCAATTGGCGTACAGCAGTATGGTATCTCTGTGACGACTCTGGAAGAAGTGTTCCTACGGATTTCACAAGACCACGACGAGAATGAGCGTCACGAGGCTCAAGAAGACGTGATGGTAGAGTGCAAGCCCTCGTCACCTGCTGCAAACGGCGCAGTAAATGTGCCCTCTGCAACGTTTCCGATCCGTGACCCATCGATGTGGTGCCAGTATGTGGCATTGACGAAGAAGCGCTTCCAAATCGCAAAGCGCGACAAGAAGACGCTCATTTACTCGGTGGGTATTCCGCTCATTTTCCTCATCATCCTCGCCATCCTTCCGACAATCGAAGTGGCAGACTTTGTCCCCAATTACGCAACCCGTCTTCCCACTGAAGCTCAGCAAAACCAATGTTCGGCAGCAAACTTCAGCAGCCTTGTCGATTCCGACTTTAATGCCTCTAGGTGCACGGGATTCCGAGGCTTTGAATATTGCTCGCTTGGTGCAATTGGTTGCGACGTTGGTGTGTGCTGCGATGTAACCAATATCGCGTCGCCCTGGTACCCTTGCAATACGTGTGGATCGACGCCGTGCTTCAACTCCAATTGTCTCGCCAAGAACAACGCAAAGCTTCAATTGACGCTGAACGGCTTCCTAGTCGCTCTGGTAGTCATGCTAGCATTTGCCTTCATCCCAGCAGCTATTGTAGCGTTTGTGGTGCGTGAAAAGGACCCCATCCAGAACGCGAAGGGATTGCAGCTCATAAGTGGTGCTAACGTCTCAGCCTACTGGTTGGCTAGTTGGTCGCACGACCTTCTTGTGACTCTCGTTCCGATCGTCGCTGCTGTGATCATTATCCCGCTGTCCATGACACCCAGCGGTGCAGCAAAAGCAAATTCTGAGGATGTTTTGGCGATTGCTTTGTTGGTCATCACGCACATCTGGGCAATCATCCCGCTAGCGTATCTCTTTTCAAGACGCTACGTGAAGCATGCGGTGGCACAAACGGCTCTGTTAGTGTTCGCCTTAGGTACTGGTGGTTTGCTCAGTATTTTCTCCTTCATGTGCCGCATTGTCAACTTCACCATCTCTGGCAGTTTAACGCTGTCGTCGCTCGACAGAAATTACCTGCGATGGATATTCATGATCTTCCCAGGCTACACGCTGAACAACGGCATTTTCGAGCTGGCCACCCGCAAAGTGAGCCGCAGGGCTCTGTTCGGTTCGGGTCAATGGGTGGAAGTGTTTCCCTCATTCTTCGGGTTGTTCGAAGGTCTGGGCAAAGAAACATGCATGGAGTGCTGGGATATACAGTCGCCTTCGTGCTGTGTGAGGGAGCCATTCGATTTGGAGATTGTTGGTGCTCCATTGATGTACACGCTAGTGGAAGCTGTTGTGCTATCAGCTCTCGTGTTTGTGCTTGAGAATCGCTCGCTTCGGTGGAAGAAAAATGAAAATGCAGCCGAGCGAGACGGAAAGAGTCGACATAGTACAGTGGGGGTGGATTTTGATACTACGACGGAGGAGGAAGAAGAGGACGAGGACGTTAAGAAGGAACGCCAGCGCGTCGAGCAAGAACCGCCTCGACCCAATGACCTTGTGTTCATCAGGAACTTGCGACAACAGTACGCGGGGAAACCGCGTGCCAAGGTGGCGCTGAAAGATTTGTGTCTGTCCATCCAGAGCGGTGAATGCTTTGGGTATCTAGGCATCAACGGAGCCGGAAAGTCCACGACCATGGCGGTGCTTACTGGCCAACTGGCGCCGACGCATGGGTTTGTTACTCTGAGCGGCTTCGATTTGTCTACAAGCTCTGCTCAAGCTCGAAAGAGTATGGGGTACTGCCCTCAATTCGACGCACTTCATGATCTGTTGACTGTCACGGAGCAGTTGCAGCTGTACGCCAGAATCAAAGGAATACCCGAAGCGTTTGTGAACACTGCGATCGATGAGCAGATTCACGACTTGGGACTGACAAAGTACCGTGACAAACTCACACAAGGGCTCAGTGGTGGCAACAAGCGCAAAGTTTCAACAGCTATTGCGTTGCTCGGCCGACCTCGCGTCGTCTTCCTGGACGAGCCATCAACTGGTGTCGATCCCAGCTCTCGGCGGAAGATGTGGGACGTCATTGCACGCGTGTGTTCAACAGACCAAAGGGACGATGCGGCTTGTGTGGTTCTCACGACCCACAGCATGGAAGAGTGCGAGGCGCTGTGTTCTCGAGTGGGCATTCTTGTAAGTGGTCGACTGAAATGTCTCGGCAGCGTCGAGCATCTCAAACAAAAGTTCGGTCGAGGCTATTCGGTAGAGATCACACTTCGTGCCTTGACGAGCTCCTCTAGCGCTGAGTTGAGCGAAGTTACGGAGCAAGTGCTGGCGTTCCTTACACGTGAGCGACGTCTATCCACGAGAAAGAGCGGTAGAACGAGCCAACGTCAAAGCTCGACACATGCTACCAATGGTAGGGCGACGATCACAGTCGACAATGTGCAGGAGTTGTGCACTGCATTAGGATCTCCCGAACGTGGCGCTCGAATTCTGGATCACACGGGCACAGGCTGGTTGGTGAGCAGCCAACTTGAAGCACAAGGAGCGATCTCGGTCGACACGTTTTGCTCCTGGTGGTGCGCAGAAACCCACAGCGACAAGCTACAAGAATTTATCCAGGACAAGTTCCCAGGCAGTGTCCTCGCAGAGCAACAAGGCGAGCACTTTCGATTCCAAGTGCCCAAGCACAGACCTGATGGCGGTGCAACGTTGCGTCCGGCCGAGATTTTCCGCGCGCTGGAGCAGACTCGTGTAGATTTGAGCGCAGCCGAGTACAGCGTGAGTGAGACCGCACTCGAGCACATTTTTAACAACATGGCGGCGCAGCAAGAGGAGGAAAAAGGTGTCGCCCACGGCATGCTGCTGGATAACAACTAAATAAATTAGCAGTATGTTTTTGATAAAAAAAGGATTGAAAAACTTAGTGTAAAAAGCATGTCCAAGTGGAGCAAGAAGAGCAGGGCGCCCGCGGGCTACGAGTACCTTCGGCCGGTGATGGAGGCGCTGGAGCGGGAGCTGCGCGAGAAGATGAACGAGCCGCACGAGGGCAAGCGGCAGTGCGAGGCGCTGTGGCCCGTGCAGCAGATCAACTGGCAGCGCAGCCGCTACGTGTACGACATGTTCTACAAGCACCAGCGCATCTCTCGCGAGGTCTACGACTACTGCGTCAAGAGCAAGTTGGTGGACGCGAGTCTGATCGCCAAGTGGAAGAAGCCTGGCTACGAACGGCTGTGCAGCACGTTCGCCATCAACCCCAAGAACTACAACTACGGCACCGTCAGCATCTGCCGCGTGCCCAGGCAGCAGCTCTCGGAGGGACAAGTGGTGCAGGAGAAGCACAGCGGCTGCAGGGGCTGTGCCTCTGGTCCTGGCGGCTACCACAACATCTTTGGCAATAAGTACGGCCAGCACTTGGCTCGGATCCAAATCGCTCGTGAGGAAGCGGCTGAGAAGAACGGGGAGCAGGTCAAGCAGGTCTGGGCCACGGAGCAGGAGGACGAGGACGAGAGTGGGGAAGAGAGCAAGAAGAGACGGAGGGAGGAGGACGAGAGTGGAGAGAGCGAGAGTGAGGAGAGTAGTGAGGACGAAGAGGAAGAGATCAAACAGTCGGCGGCTCCCGCGAAGAAGCTCAAGAAGGACGAGTGAGCTGCTGCCAATAGATTCTGACCATGCGCTGCAAAGGAGCTGCTCTTGCTTTTCTTAGCTGTTGCGATTCACCACAGGAACGGGACCAACTTCCACTTGGGTAGGTCGTCGATTCTCTCTCGAAACTTGTCTTCGAGCCACTGCGAGCTGATGTGGGCCAGCAGAACTTGGTTGGCGACTACCCAAGCAGACACCAAGTAGAGCATGCGGATCGTCCCACCGGTGACCAGGAGGAAGCCTGCGTAGAGCATGATCTCGGTTGTGTAAAGCGGGCCCGCACACCTTGGAACCAGTCGCCTCGAGGAATCACGTGCTTCATGCGGTTGGTACGTTTCTGCTTAGCCAAAAGGTAGTTGCAACGCGTTTGGTGAAAGGACCCCAGGAGGAACAATACGATGCCAGCTCCAGCCAGCACTCGACGCCGTGTCGAGTCTTCATGTGGTGTTATTGCATCCGGATCGAAGAGAACAGAGAGCACCGTCGCGACGTAGTGGTAGGTTCCTACGAACAGAACTAGCAAACAAAACATTAATTCAGACGTCTCCCAAGTCCATGGAAGCCCTCGTACAAACTTACTGCAGGCGTGCATCCTTGCCTCGCCAAATTCCGTGATGCAGGCGGATTCCAAGAAGCGCCGACTTGTGTGAACAGTGAACAGCAGCTGGAACGCGATCGTGTGCGCTTGGATCTTAATATCTCCATTGGCGCCGTGCATCAAGTGTAGTAGTTGCTGCACCTCTTGAGTGTCTTGCCAGAATAGTGTGATGGCCAACACTGCAGCAGAGTGCACAGCTCCGATGAGGTAGAACCACGTCCACCACCGTTTGGGAACCTCCACCCGCAATAACGAAAACCCCGGCAGGCGAGCGAGGCTCGTTGGCGTCCGTGTCTTGCCTTGCAGCACGAAGCCTCTACAGAACTCGCTTCGGAACGACAGCAACGCTCCTGCTATGGCCACGACCCACGTGAACTGCCACAGCTCCACCATTCCCAAGCGTATCATTTCGTTGTACGATATGCGCTGCGCAATGATTGGATGTCATGAAGGTGAGACCGACCATGCTCGAGTCGAGCATTCTGCTGGTTGCCTATCAATAGTTGGAACATGGTTCCGGAAATGGCATCCGTAGGCTGCGATGTGCATCGGTATTTCCGAGCGCTGCCAGGC
This sequence comes from Phytophthora quininea, assembly GCA_011947345.1. Taxonomy (NCBI): domain Eukaryota; phylum Oomycota; class Peronosporomycetes; order Peronosporales; family Peronosporaceae; genus Phytophthora; species Phytophthora quininea. Next base: position 17,232 of record JAAVTG010000137.1, read on the forward strand.
ATTTTGACTTTGCACGGATCGAGGCAGCTCATTCTGTAGCCTACTACGTCGTAATGGTATCGCGCGGCTCCTCCGTCCACCACACGCGTCGCACCACCAACCCGTTCATGACGACGAGCTCGGGGATCGTTGGGATCGACCTGCAAGAAAAAGTAACTTTCGATGCCCCACAACTACGCAGCTCAGGCAGCAACAACCAACTCGGCAACCAACGCTCGACCAATAGCCTGACCGAGTTCATGTACCAGACGACGGCCAGCACCTTGGGCGAAGGCATCCGAGCACAGGAGCGCTTGCGACTGAGTCAGCGGATGGACAAGCTCACAGTCCATAAAGGTTGGTCGGCTGCTTCAACGTGTTGCTGCGCAAGAACTGAATAATGTTTTGTTCTGCAGAGGTCGAGTCTTCAGGGATCGTCACAGTCCGGCAGGTCGACGTCGCAGCTCCTGAAGAGTTCGCTCTTCGTCCTGAGGAGATCATGCCCAGATCGATCGACATCAAGCCCATTACAGAAGCGAGAGGCGAGCACCCCATGTACGCCACCAGCTACCGAGACATCGGAGCCGAAAAGCCTCAGCTCAAGGTCGAGATGGAGCGACTCGGCAGGCCCAACACCTTCACCAACTCCTTCAACGGCTTCCACTACCGAGACTTTGGCCTCAACACTGCAGTGACCAAGTCCCGCATCTGCGACCAACTCGACTACTCCTGAGCATCCTATAATAATACAATAAACCCAGAGCAACAAGAACTAAAGCAGACATTACCCGTTCATCCTTGACTTACGTTACAGCTGCTTCATGCTTCTCTGAAGTGCCGCCACCTCAGTCCTCACAAAGACTCTTTTAATCGTAGCCCTTCTTGTAAAAGTCGACAAACACTGTCTCCTTGGCCGGCAGCGGCGTCATGTCGATGTTGATGGCCTCGAGCGGAGACAGCTCCACGTCGTCCGGGATGACGCCGTCGGGGAAGCACACGTCCAGCGGGATGGGGGCATTGCGCATGTAGAGCGTGCCACCAGGCATGTAGTTGAAGATGTAGCGGTCCGGGTGCGTGTAGTGGTCCACCTTCTCCTCCGCCTCGCGCACCAAGCGCTTGGCCAGACTGCAAATATTATAATAAATCGTTAGTAAGGACCACCGGAATGGCAACGATTCCAACTCGGTTGGAGCCCATAGACGCTGCAAAGGACAGCTCCTCACCCGGACTCTGGGTCCAACGTGCTGTTGGCGTCGAACTCGGCACGGATCTTGGTGGCCTCTTCGTTCCAGAGGCGGCGGTCGATGACCCAGCTGTCCAGCGTCTTGAGCGACTTCTTGTACAAGCGCTGCACTGTCTGCTTGTGCGAGAGCTGCTGCGGCTTGCCCACGAAGCGGCCGACCACCTCGCGGAAGGTCTTGTTCATGTTGGGGTTCACTACGGGCCTCACCATCGTCGCCACGAGCCTCCGAGTTCCCTTGATCTCTTGCTGCTTGAGTAAAGCGTCGACGACCGCACACTGCTAGTACTATCTGCGTAATAACGTTGATGTTATTACGAAAATAGCCCTATTAAACATGTTGGGACTTTGGAGCTGAGCGTGTTCGGCAAGGCGGTGCAGTGAGATGGAGCAGCTTTCTATTCTCTGTAGGTATGGCTCGAACAGGAGTCGCTGCCGAGGTCATGCACAGGGCGAAAGTCTGTGACTTATTGCTGCTTCAGTCGAGGGACAATTGCTTAATAATGGTTGGCAACTATTTTTACAAAGCTGTTTTTGCTGCTTTCCATTCTACACGTTTGCTGGTGGGGACTGTCGAACATGGCGGTGGAGTGTGGGGACTGCAGACGTCCGTCTACGTCAGCTGGGAGCAAGATGCACGCACCTCTGCGGACGAAAACGTTCGCCAAGGACGCAAGAGCTGAAGACCTTGAAACGATCCTCAAAACTAAGAAGACCAGCAAGAGCAAGCCCACGACGAAACCCAAGAAGCAGCGGAAGAAGCAGGACGGCACTCATCAACTGACGAGTCTGCTGAGCAGCGAGAGCGAGAATATCTGCAATCAACTGCTGATCGCCAGTGAAAAGGGCAACTACAAGGTTGCTTTCCTGCTACTCCACCAAGGCGTCGACAAGGATCGCTGCAAAGGACTCGTACGCAAACCTGTTGATGTGTGGAATAGTAGTGACAGTGATTCTAACGAAAACTCTTGTTGCAGCTCGGCTACTCGCCCTTACACCACGCCGCAGCGCGAGGACACTTGAACGTGGTGCAGCTGCTCTCGATTTCGGCTGGAGTGCGAACGTTCAAAACGAAGCGGTCGAGACTCCTCTCCACCTCGCGTGCTTCGATGGACATGTTCACGTTGCAGAGCTGCTGCTGGACCGTGGCGCCGACATCAATGCGCAAACAAGGGAACAGGAGTCGCCGTTGTTCTACGCGGCTAGAAAAGGCCATTACCGAGTGGTTCGGCTGCTGGTACGGCGAGAGTGCAGCCTCTCGGCTGCAAATTGCTACGGCGACATCGCTGAAGATGAAGCTCGTGACGAGAAAACGCTTGCAGAATTTGCTGTAGGCGGTGAAGATCTCCAGCGAGCTTCCGAACGAAGCGGAAGGGGGAGCAGATTCTATCGCAGATGCTACGCGAGCGGATGTTGTCTTACTTGGACCTGAAAAGCCTGGGGCACGCCTCACTCGTGTCGTACCGGTGGCATCGAGCGGCGGATAGCTCCTCGTTGTGGAAGAAGTTGGGCGTATCGCGGTGGGGTTTACTTCTTAGCACGACGATGGGGTGGGGGCAGTGGCGCCAATGTCGATACTACGGGCATCAGGTTGTGGCTTCCGGCTAAATCTCTCCGCTGTTGGTTCACGTCGCCCCGCTAGCTGTGACCAAAGCATCATCAGTCGAGTCACTCCGCTCAGTGCGAAGCCGAAGCATCAGCCACGATACCAAGTAGAAGAGCGACCTCGAACTGCGAGCGTGTTATAACTCCAAAATGCTACGGCACACTCAAACGTTGATCTATTGAAATCAAGCAACAGCACGTTTGTACTCGAGTACTACATTCACGCCTACACCTTCGGCCAGCCACTCAAGAAGTCGAGTTTATTCCAGCCGAACCGCTTGTCACCGTCCGCGTAGCCTACTCGCGTGTCCACGTAATGGAAGTACAGGACGGGGCCATGCGTGGGGTCATTGTAGACACCCTGGCCACCAGGCCCGTAGACGTAGCCATGAGACTCGAGCACGACGGTGCCGCCGTTGTTTCGGCAGTCATTGCCGTTCTTGTCAACAAAACCCGAGGTTGGGCTCTTGGACCGACACGCCAGGATGCGGTACTCCTTGCCCTTGGCTGGCCGACTCTTGTCGTAGCCGCAGCACGATCCCTTGGAGAAAAACAGGTAGTAGTAGCCGTTGTACGAGAACTCGTACGCCGCCTCGACGACTTCGTAGTTTGACGTGAACGCCATTTGGTACGCCGCCGACCCGCCCGCTTTCGTCGGCGTGGACTTCATCTTGACTTGGTAAATGTCTTGCCAATAGCTCCCGAAGTTGAGGAAGTACTGGCTGCCCACTTGGAACAAGTTCGGGTCGATCGCGTTGTACTTCTTGGACGAGTCGCTCGTCACACCGACGCTACCGAGATCCGTCCACGACCCTGCCTCCATGGTCTTGGACCGAGTGAGTCCGATGGCCGAGGACTGGGACCCGAACGTGCTCACCGAGTAGTAGAGGTAGTAGTAGTCACCGACCTTGTGCACGTCGGGGGCCTGTTAAACGAAAGCACATTATCGTGAGTACTCGTGGCATACTACTAGTATGTATGAAAACTCGCCCAGAGATCGTCTTTTCCGGCCAAATTGATCTTTGAGCCGTCGGGAACGGCCGCTCGAGAAAAGTCCACGGACCGGTGAGCGCCGCTGCCGAGTGGATGGCGATTTTGTTGCCCGTGGAGAAGCGGAAGTACGTGCCATCGTCCCGACGGATGATGCTTGGGTCGTGGGCATTCGTACACGTCCCGGTACACAGCTTTGGGTTGGCATATCCGGCAACGAGATTGGCAACTAGTAGCGGCAGCGCTGTGAGAAGAGAGAGGAACTTCATCAACGTGCAGGGAGCGAGTCACTCGATCTGGAAAGTGTCGGTGCGATTGCAAAAGCGAAAGTGTTCGAACAGATTCAAGAACCGCTGCCTGACAACTCGACGCGGATTGCTTTTGAGTTCGCGAGGACACCATGGCCTGTGAGTTACGAAAGTCTCGCCGTGCCATCCAAGCAGACGACCTTCGTTGAAACATTTTTCTGTGCGAAAAGCGATGTGGAGAAGAAGATGTAGAGGATTTGTTGACCCGAGCAGCGTCGCGAAAAACTGCTGGTCTCCGTTTTCCATGCAACCTCACAGATAAATACTCGTATCGACGCAGCGCGTATGTATTTTAGCTCTAGACGCACTAGTTCAGCGTCCCGATCCCAAAGTTGTTGGTGTTGAGACTCCACTGCTTGGCCGACCGCGGGGTGAAGCCGGAGATCGCCGAGTACGACTTGACCGTGGACAGTGCCGTTCCTCCGTTGCGCGGGTTGAACGAGCCGCTGTTGTCGACGACGTTCGCAGCGCACGAGCGACCCAAGTAGCTCTGGCACTCAGTGGTGGCAGTCGCCGCGTAGATGGCGCCGTCTGAGCCGGAGAGCAGCGGCTGGGTCGAGTCCTCAAAGTAGTTGCCCTCGGCGAGGATCCAGGCGTTGATGCCGACCTCGAACGAGTGGCCCGAGTTGTCGGCCCAGTAGTTGTTGGCGATGTGGGCGACGACGTCGGCGTTGCTGTCGCCGCCGAGCTTTGGGGAGCGGCCCGACGTCGAGTGGATGTAGTTGTTGATCATGCTGAAGCGCGTGTTCTTGCCATAGAAGATGAAGGACCAGTAGTGGCGGCCGTCGCAACTCGCCGAGTAGTCCGTGCGACCGTCAAAGTCCGAGTTACTGATGGTCATGGTGGACGCGCTGGCAGCGTTCGTCGTCAAGAACTGGCGGCCGACGCGTGAGACCTTGATGTGGTCGAGCCAGATCTTGTTCATGGCAGTCGAGCCGCCGTTGCTGCCCTGGAGGTAGATGGCGTCGCCGCCCCACACGAGGTGGCGGTTCAGCTCCGTGATGTGGATGTTCTGCACGATGATGTTGTCGCCGTTAAGCCACAAGCCCTTGCCGATGAGCACGCCGGTGCGGCCGATGCCGCGGATGGTCTTGTTGCTGGTCACCGTGAGTGGCGTGAGCGCCGCGTTATCGTACGTCACCGTCACGCTGGTGCCGTCCGAGCAGCCGCCGGTGTTAGACATCCCTCCGCTCTGGAGGATCACATCCTGGCTCTTGTAGCCGTTGTTCTTGGCGATACACGCGCGGGTGTAGTCTGGACGGCAGCCGGCCTCGGTGGTGGTGCCTTCCGTGTTGCGGAAGTCGAAGCTTCGGTTGAGCACGATCACTCGCGGCACTGCGTCCTTGAGGTAGGCCTCGAGCTGGGTGGTGGTCGTCGGGTACACGGGGGTAGCGCTGCCTCCGCCGGTAGTGCCCGCAGCCAAGCCAGTGGCCGAACCGACTGTGAAGGCGTCTGCAGAATTGATGAAGAAGGCTACGACAGCGATGGCAATGGGCTGGAAGAACTTCATGGCTTGGAGGGAGGGAGGGGGCTTGACAAAGCAAATTGGTGAATGAGTTATCTGCTAGCGCTGCAGCAGACCGCCACGGCCCACGACGGAAGCGCATCAGCCGTGCCGACGAGGTGTCGTCTCGCTGTTAGAGTGCTCGTCAATGATCAGATCGCTGTTAGTACGGATCGCTCCGGAACGGAAACGTGCATCCTTTTGAGCGCCCACGAACCGGCTGGTGGCGACTACCGAAGGCGTGACGTACAGCTGGCAAGATGCAAGACCCTGACGTGGGTGACCTTGGCATGCTGCCATGACGTTGGAGCATTGACCCCCGCGACGAGAGCCTCTCTCGCAATGAGTCGGTAGGAGGATTGATAGCAACTGCGAAACAATAGAATGCATAGCGAAGGTATTTGCAACAACTCCGGGTTTCCAAAGCCAGAGCCGTTGGTGCTATGCATTTTACGCAGAGGAAATGCACAACAAGCCACACGTCTCTTGGGTGAATCCTGCGGCAAGAAACGACGGACTCGATGCTTCTGTTCCGCACTGGTATGCACCTCTGTCGAGAGTAAGAACCGTGCTACGAATCCTGACATGGCCGCACAGTGTAATAGTAGCCATAGATTATGCAGGAAGCAAATTGGTGTGGCTTTCTCTTTCTCTTCGCGGTATCTCCGCTGCCGTGGACGGATATATTTGTCCCGAGCCGTGCATGCGGATCAGAAATGCTATTCACACAGCCCCCGTGTTTGGTGGGCGAAAGAACGACTTCTATTTGTTCCTAATCTAGCTAATTGACTTGTAAAATACTCTCAGCCGCTGAACCAAAACATTGGCGTGGCCGGCCGTGTCAACAACGCGAACAAGCCGTACAATGCCATCGGCACATACATTTTCTGTTTGAAGTGATATTTTTGGACGCGAATAGCTCAATCGTGTAATCGGTTCGAAGCCACACCAAGGCCACATATCGGTAGAGGAAGAAACGGCGTTGCCTCTCCCTTTGCCGCGCTCAAATTGTGCGAGACCTCGGTTCAGGAGCCTTCATTTTCCAACTCGCGAAGTCGGGGTCAAGGTCAGTCGAAGTCGAGTATCCAGCCGGTGTAAGTGCTACCATGCCGTCCAAGCCTACACCTGCTCGCCGCCAAGATCGGACTAGGGGCGCTCAAGTACATGCGTGAAGAAGGAGTGTCCATGTCTAGGGCGGGGGTCACGTTTGGCGTTTCCAAGACGTGCCTCCACAGGCGGGCTACGGGTAAAGTGGTGATTGATGCTCACAAGAAGCGACCTGCTACTCTTTCTATACGGAATGAAGTTGGCATCATCGAGGAGATCCTGCTGCGATCTCAACACGGCCTCTGCATGACGGACAACGAGCTTCGAATCCCCGTGAGGCGAGTGGAAATCGAGAAACATGGAAGCGTTCCAGATTCATTTCTTTCGAAGAAGTGGTCTCTTGGCTTTGTCGCGCGCCATAGTGACGCCATTACTCGAAAGCGATCCCAAATTCTCGATGCCAAACGCTTTGATATGTCCACTGAGGAGCGCATTCACGACTACCATGACAATTTACAAGATGCCATGAAAGGTCTCGATGCCGCACAAGTCTGGGGTTGCGATGAGACCGGGTTCTGTCCTCAAGGGAGGAAAACCCCGAGGGTTATCTGCTCCAAAGGCATGAAAGCCAACGTTCTTCGGTCAAGTGACAGAGAAAACGTATCTGTCATGGCATGTGTGAGTGCTGCCGGAAAGCAATTGCCTCCTCTGTTCATTTTTCAAGGAAAGCGCAAGCAATTGAGCTGGATGGATGGCACCAACGAAGCAGTTTGTGCCGTTTCCGATTCGTCCAATATAAACAGATTTCTCTTTTACACTGGCTCAAGTTTTTCGATGGACATTTGGTAAAGCGCAACGCTGCGAGACCGGCGCTTCTCATTTTAGACGGCCACTTCTCCCATATCAATGGCCCTGTCCTCGATTACGCTGCCGCACTCGACATTATGATCTTTGCGTTGCCATCCCACACAAGTCGCTTCACACAGCCTCCCGATGATGCTGTTTTCTCTGCGCTCAGACGCAACTACGAAAAGTTGCTCAAGGATTTCCCTCTCAGGTACCACCAAGCTCAACCTTCCAAGCACGATCTCGCTGGCTTGGTAACAAAGGGTTGGAAGGGTGCGGTGACAATGAAAAACTGCCTTGCATCGTTTCGACAGACTGGAATCTTTCCGTTATCTTTGGAAACGATTTTGCAGCGCATTGTGGACAAGGCGTCAGCAGTGTCTGAGCTTCCACACGTCAACTACGTTCGCAGTCTGCCTGATCTAACACCAAGGGATAAGCGCAAGCTCAAACGAAACGGGATAAATCACGATTCCCTGACAGCAGCATTCATCGGAATGCAGATGATCTCTACAATGGAGCCTGCTCTCCAGCGTCCAAAGCGGTCGAGAACTTTCGTTGACGGTGGTGTGCTCATGACGCGTCCAGAAATGATAGCTGCGGTTCTAGAAGTCGAGGTTCAGCGTCACCAAAAACTCGAGGACCGTGCCATCAAAGCTCGAGAGAGACAGGAGAAGCGAGAAATGCGAGAACAAGTAGCTATTCTCAAGCAATTTGAGAAAAGAGGAAGCAACAGGAGAGAAACAAGAAGAAAACGACAAAGATCCAAACTTCAATTAGATCAAGATCACGAAAGGGTATCCGTCCACTCACGAACAAGTCATCGTATCTACAAACCCGCAAGGATTTGCTCCACCAAACTTTGGTCAGACCTATGACGTATACGTCGCTCCATATTGCAGCGACGAAGTCCGGTGTCGAGTTCCTCCAGCGGTCACGCGCATGTAAAATGTCCTTTTAGCGCTGATTCTGCTCACTGAATCAACCGCCATGCGCGCTGCTCCGTGATTTGCACTTAGAATTTGTATACTAACATGTGTTGAAAACATACGTTTTGTTTTGTGTACGCTTTTCGATCCTCCACAAGTCGGCCATGCATCTTCATTTTCGCATCAAGTTTTGAATTACCTGCAAGCTTGATCTATCGAAACTGGACCCCCATCTAGATAGTCTTCGATCTCAGCTTTTCATTGGGACATCAATCGTGATTGTCCTCTACTTAGTTTTTAGATGTGACCATTTTCATGTGGCAGCTCTTAGGTGTTCCGATACGTGTCCCTGGTGGATATTCCCACCGCAGGCACGGTATCTGTCAAACGCTGATGAAGAACTCACCAATTATGTCGAACTAACGTTGTGACTGAGGTATGCTGTCCACCGCGTTATTGGATGGCAATGCGCTCAGAAGCTCGTATAATACAGACTACGAGCCAGCGAGGCTCCTGAGAGCTGTTCGAACCCCTTATTCGTTTGATTGTGGTTCTCCGACTCACAATTTGTGACTTACAAGGCGACGAAGTCCATCTTGCTGTGCTGTGCAGTGCGCAAAGCATTCCAACCAGGAATTTGTTTCGCGAGGCCCCACGATCACACCGTCATATTGGCGTTATCGTTGGTAGACGACCTCTGTGCCTCTACAGTAAGGACATTGGAAGTTTGTCTAAAGCATGCCGCTACAAACAAGACTGCGCTTCCAGTTCGGTTCCAGCCCAGCTTTTTCTCGGATGTCAGTAGAGATGGGGAAATGGTAGGCAGCTACCAGTATTAGGAAGTCTTCAATACTCTCCTTTTACACAAGACTGTCTTGTGTGCATGGCTGGCCCATCTTTTGTTGATCCCGGAAGGACTCACAGCTGAATTGGCATTTTCACTTTCTTCCGTTAGACCTTCATTCGATTCTCGACCATGGTGCGCGTTCTCTCCTGGCTTGCGGGACTTCCGTTGCTGGCGACCCTCGTCAGCGGATATGCCGCACCGAAAGCCTGTTCCGGTGTGTGCGGGAACGCACACGACCCGTCTATCATCCGCCGCGACGATGGCACGTACTTTCGTTTCTCGACCGGCGGGAAAGTTGCAGTCCACACGGCGCCGAACGTCACGGGGCCGTGGACATACGAAGGCGCTGCGATCCCGGACGGCTCCAGCATCAACCTCAAGGGCAAGGACGATCTCTGGGTAAGCGAGACTAAGCGGTAGTTTCGTAGTTTATCGCTACGCTAACGTGGGGTGGATGTCTGTAGGCTCCTGATGTGAGCAAGGTTGGCGACTACTACTACTTGTACTACTCGGTGAGCAGCTTTGGTACGCAAAACTCCGCCATTGGTGTTGCCCGCTCCAAGACCATGGATGTGGGGTCGTGGGAGGATGCAGGCAACACGGGTATCACCAGTGACGACAAGAAGCCGTACAACGCCATTGACCCCAACCTCATCAACGTCGACGGTGCGTTCCACCTCAGCTTCGGAAGCTACTGGCAGGGTCTCTACCAAACCCCCATGAGAGACCCGCCGATTCTCTCGAGCGGCAACCCGGACCAGATCGCATTCACGTCCAACTTTGAAGTTCTCGAAGCCGCTTTCATCTTCAAGAACGGCGACTTCTACTACCTCTTCATGTCCAAGGGGTCGTGCTGCGGCTACGACAAGAAGCGTCCTGCGAAGGGTAAGGAGTACCGTATCCTCGTGTGCAGGTCGTCCACTGCTACCGGCGGGTTTGTTGACAAGGAAGGAACGGACTGCACCAAGAACGGCGGAACCGTCGTGCTGGAGTCGCACGACAACGTGTACGGCCCTGGTGGTCAAGGAGTTTACGACGACCCCACCCACGGACCGATCCTGTACTACCACTACGGTGAGCGGACTGCACGTTGTGGGCATGGCTATCTCTTTTTCTGACGGTGTTTGTTTGTTTGTTTGCAGTCAACACAACCATCGGCTACGCTGATGGCGACAAGAAATTCGGCTGGAACACGATCGATTTCTCGAGCGGATGGCCGGTTGTGTAAGCGGTGAAGCTGCGTTTTACCATACAACAGGTTGTACCACACACCATTTCTTTCAGAAGCACTGGTACTCAAATGCGATCATCCAAATTTTTACCAACGGTAACAATTCCAATCCGAGAATATGCCTCGACCATTTCAACATCTAAACGCAATTTTGTTTTCACTTCTAATGCGTGGTTGCGGCCGTAAATGGTTACACGGTGGGCCAGCCACTGGAGAAGTCGAGGTAGTTCCATCCGAACTGCTTATCGCCGTCGGCGTATCCGATCGTCGTGTCCACTGCAAAAGCACAAAAAGTTAGAGAATTTACAGCCCTCGCCCCTGCAGCTCGCAACGTACCGTAGTGATAATAGAGAATTGGCCCGTACGTCGGATCATCGTACACGCCCTGGCCACCGGGACCGTACACGTTGTCGTGCGACTCCAGCACAATTGTGCCACCACCGTCAGTGCAGGCGGTTCCGTCCTGGTCCACGAAACCTCCGGTGGTGGACGAGGATCTGCACACCAGAATGCGGTATTCCTTGCCGGACGCAGGCTTGGAAGTGTCGTAGCCGCAACACTGGCCCTTGGACAAGAAGAGGTAATAGTAGTCGCCGTACTTGAACATGTAGGACCCCTCGAGCACCTCGTAGTCGGACGTGAAGGCGATTTGGGAGGCCGAGCCGGTGTGTGCTGTAGGTGTCGACGTCATCTTGACCTGGAAGATGTCCTGCCAGTAGCTGCCAAAGTTGAGGTAGTACGTGCCATCGACGTCAATGAGGTTGGGGTCGATGGCGTTGTACGACTTGGACGACGAGCTCATGACGCCAGTGCTGCCGTAGTCCGTCCACGTATTGATGTCCATCGTAGACGAGCGGGTGAGTCCGATCGCCGAGTTCTGCGACCCGAACGTGCTCACCGAGTAGTAGAGGTAGTATTCGTCGCCAACGAGGTGCACATCTGGTGCCTACGAAGACCAATAGTTTAGTGATGAACGTGTCGACAGTCGTCAATACACAACGTACCCAGAGATCGTCGTTGCCGTCGAGGTCGATGATCGAGCCGTCCGGTACGGCAGCCCCCAAGTATGTCCACGGCCCGGTGATGTTCGGAGCCGAGTGGACGGCGATTTTGCCGCCGGTGGAGAAGCGGAAGTACGTGCCGTCAGCTCGACGGATGATGGACGGGTCATGTGCGTTGGTGCACGTGCCCGTGCAGCTTTCAGGGTTGGCGTATCCGGCCACCCCGATGGGGGCTAGCAGGAATGGCAGCACTGCGAGAGTCGATGATAGTTTCATGAGTTCACTGATTCACCAGAAAGCAAAAGCACAAGTGACATCAGATCAAAACCGCTGTCGTTTGGGCTAGGCGCAGCACACGAGTTTGCATTCGTATGGGTGAGGGGAAGCTGATGTCGCTACTATTGTCTGGGCCAAAAAGTTCGTACCGGGAAGACAAAATGCTCGACATTTCGACGCGTAGCTCAGCTAATAATAGGCGGATGAGACCATGCAGACCCGCAAAATGATGCTGAAACTCCCTCTTTCTGTAGGAATGAGCCCCATTTCGCTAGCATTGCTGTGGCGATGACAAGAGGAAGAAGACAAGTGCCGCTGAGCGAGCAATGATTGTGAGTGCCAACAAAAACTTCCTCGAAGGTCATCAAGAAGACCCACAACTGGCTGGCCGCACGCGCGAGTGGGTCCACAAGTACATTGGGAAGCCTACTAGCACAATTGCGGACGTCAGGACGGCCTACAAGAAGAGCTAGAGCTCGAAGACCAGCGAGGTCAGTGCCCCCAGCGTTTTAGCGCTAAGTATTAAAAACCTCTCCGAATTAATAAGTATCATTTTACAGACCCTAGTGAGATTAAGCAGCGAGGCCGAGATGCGTACAAGGAGGTTTAGAAAGAAGAAGACCGATATCTACAGGCACTGCAAGAGGAAGAGATCGAATGCGCAGACGTTGGAGAAGAAGAGCTCGCAAGCGAAGCGAGTGATAGCGATGAAGGATGCCTATGAAATCTAATGCAGGAGTAATTGCTTGGATTTGCTGTGTTGCTCCTTGGTTTTATTGCTCGACTGCATCAACACCTGGTAACCCTAAATTAAACCCAAACACCATATGTTCCGGCATGTGGTTTGTGTTCTGGGCCAATGAAAGCCTCAGGTTTTGACTGATGATCGGTTAGCCCTAATGGAGCCCTTTCCCCAAACTTTTGGCTGGCCGAGAAAGTTTTGGAGCGGCTGTAGCTCAAAAACGACGCAGAATTGGCCAAATCTGACCTCAAAATCGGAATCTACGCACGCGAATTACCCCTATATCTAACTATCGTATATGGAAAGTCACCATCTTCCATGTGTAATCTGACCTTGAATTTCGGTACGAACTATTTTGGCCCAGACAATAAGCGCAGAGGAAACGCCACCCGGACGAGAAGCGGTTCATTTTGTATCTTTGGGACGACCAGCAAGTATACGCGTAAAGGAGATCGCGGAGAGAGGCTTATGGTTTACGATAAGAGCAGTGTGATCGTCGAGTGGGCCAGCAACCTGGCCGTGCGAATGTTGAGCGATTGCAACCACCCAGGTGAGATCGGTCAGTGCAGGAAGTTCACTCCATCAACTGTATTTGCGTTCACTCACTACGATGCACAGGACTGATAGCTCTAATAGAGTAGCACGTTTGGTCCGCGCCTACTGTGCTACCCCTCGCTACGCTTAGTCAAGTTTGCCGACGCCAAAGTTGTTGTTGGTTTCGGCCCACACCTTTTCCAGATCGCTCGTCTTCATCGATTGCTGAGCCGGATCGAATTGACCGACGTCGGTCGACTGCGTCGCTGATCCACTCGTTTGGGCCTGCTGCTGTTCGGACTCACCCGCCGCAGCAGAGCCCGTGAAGCTTGTAATTGCAGTGTTGGACTTGACCTCCTCCAGGGTGGCCACACCGTCACGAGACGTAAAGTTTCCGCTGTTGGTCAGAACATTTGATGCACACGAACGGCCCAAGTAGCTGCTACACTCGTCCGTGGCGGTCGCGGCAAAGATGGACCCGGTCTTCCCATCGTACAGAGGCTTCTTGGTGTTGTTGAAATGGTTGCCTTCGGTGAGAACATAGGCATTCGCGCCAATCTCGAACGAGTGACCCGAGTTGTCGCCCCAGTAATTGTTGATCACGTGGGCAACGACGTGTTCGTTGGCGTTGCCTCCGATCTTGGGGCCGCGTCCCGAAGTCTTGTGGATGTAGTTGTTGACCATCGTCAGACCGGTGTCTTTGCCGTAGAAGAGAAAGCACCAGTAGTGGTGGCCATCGCACGTGGCCGAGTAGTCCGTCTCGCCGTCGAAGTCTGAATTGCTGACGGTCATTGTCGACACCCCTGCCTTGTTGGTGACGAGCATTTGGCGGCCGACGCGAGAGACTTTGACGTGGTCGATCCAGATCTTGTTCATGTTGGTAGCGCCCTTATCCTTGCCCTGGATAAAGATGGCGTCGCCTCCCCAGACGAGGTGGTGGTTCAGCTCCGTGATGTGAACATTCTGGACGATGATGTTGTCGCCGGCAAGCGTAAGACCCTTGCCCTTGATCACGCCACTGCGACCGATGCCTCTGATGGTCTTGTCGCCCTTGACGTTCATGCGCTTGAGCGCGGCATTATCGTACGTAATGGTGGTCTCTGTGCCGTTCGAGCAGCCACCGGTGGTGGCCATGTTGCCGCCCTGGATGATCACATCCTGACTCTTGAAGCCGTTGTTCAGCGCCATGCACTTGCGGGTGTAATCCGGTCGGCAACCAGGCTCCGTCGTCGTGCCTTCAGTGCCACGGAAGTCGAAGGTCTGGTTCAACACCACCACGAGAGGCTCAGTCGAATTCAGGTACTGGATGAGCTCGGTAGTGGAGGTGGGGTACACGACGGTGCCGTTGCCACCACCGGTGGTCCCCGCGGCCAGACCGGTGGGCGTGCCGATAGTGAAAGCAGCGGCATTCTTGGCGGCGAAAGCGAGGGCGGCGGCGACGATGAGTTGGAAGCGTCCCATCATCGTGGTGGCGAGGCAAATTTGAAAATAAATCGATCGCCTCTGTAGTCGCTGCCATGGCAGACGCGAACAAGCGAGCAGGGGACAAATCCTGGAGCGTAGAACATGTCCAGTGGGCGAACGGCGGTTGTGAGTGACTTGTGAGTCAAAGGTACGTTTTATCTGTATTGGATGAAACCTTTCGACTTCACTTTGTGTAGTGTTTGGTAGTTGCTCCTAGGTGCGAGCACCACTACAGTTGCGAATGAAAGACCGACTAATAGTCGGGATGTGGTGTGGAGTGCTCCTTTATCGTGTTACTGCTCGCGTTTCCCAACAGCGTCGACTCCTTACGATTCCACGAACGCTGCCCTTTGACTGCATGTAGCGGTCTTTTGCTGGAGACCTGTGTTTAGTAGCAAGTTTGCCTTGGAGTTTGCTGGTCGCCCACAGTTGACAGGGCTGCCAATCTTTGGATTTGAGGTCGACGCCACGAAAACTTCAACAAAAGTTTTTAATCCCGGAAAGCTGTTTCCGACGATCGAAATGTGAGGACGGTGGCCCCAAATGCGGCGCCGCATATCAATGACGAGCTCTCTCGTGACCTCCTGGTGGGTACTTGACGCGGACAACCGTCCACTAACAACTCGCGGCACGACTGCTGCCTGGCGAACATGTGCTGAAGGAGTCGAGTATGACAGTTCTCGCATGTACGGCAGCTCACTTCGCCGAGGACGCAATCACGGATTCCACCGCAGCATTGTTACACATGAACTTAGTGCAGACTTCGTCCAAGGTTATTAACTCGGCCACCGCGTTAACCATACTTCCAACGAAACTAAAACGTTCCTGCATTTTAAACACTTTGACGCGCCACGAGGTCGGTCGCTCCATAGTGGCAACAAAGCGTCCAGGAATTGAAATTGACGTCACAGCTGCATTTCAAGATGACAAATGGAAGAGCTCTCATCCATAAGCCTGTCAGAACACAATGCCATGAAGATCCGCACTACACAACTCCTAAACGAGGACGTCGTTGTCGATTGCACAATATTGCTCAGCTGGACTGCGTTTGGCCCAAATCGTCTCGGATCGACACCTTTATGATACGTGTTTGTGAAGACAATTGCAAAGCGCGAGGAACAGTCCTCGGCGAGGACTGTTCAGCTTTCGCTTGGTGGTGTGAAAGCGACGCTACCAACAGGGGCCGTTACCAGCATCAACGAAAATGGCGAGCGTATGCTTTCTGGACTATCAGACGGAAGCTGCGTTGGTAGCCGCTCATGACTGCAGCATGAGTCATGAGCTGGTGGAGTTCATCGGTTGCGACTTGAATTGGAGCAACTTCACTGGGAATGCTGTCGAACGAAGAGTAGTATAGTGGTGTAAGACACTGGAAGTCTCGATCGATTGAGGACTGAGAGCAGCGCAAAGCTGTGTCCGGCGTGGTCTCAGTCGTTCGCTTACGACACTTGCAGTCGTTAGTTTGAGCTGAGGATTTGTAAAGGGCAAGCCAGGACAGACAACCGCAACAGCCGTGCAGCGCTCTGGATTAATGTGGTGGTGTCTTCGAACGTCAAAACCTCTGACCTCCGCGAACAGAGGCAGCGGCGACAACCTCTCATTCCTCAATTTGCCTCGCCTCAAGCACCTGAAACCCAAGCACGGAGTCGACGTACAAACCATGGGACGCTTCCAACTCATCGTCGCCGCCGCCCTCGCTTTCGCCGCCAAGAATGCCGCTGCTTTCACTGTCGGCACGCCCACCGGTCTGGCCGCGGGGACCACCGGCGGTGGCAACGGCACCGTCGTGTACCCCACCTCCACTACCGAGCTCATCCAGTACCTGAATTCGACTGAGCCTCTCGTGGTGGTGTTGAACCAGACCTTCGACTTCCGTGGCACTGAAGGCACGACGACGGAGCCTGGTTGCCGACCGGATTACACCCGCAAGTGCATGGCGCTGAACAACGGCTTCAAGAGTCAGGATGTGATCATTCAAGGCGGCAACATGGCCACCACCGGTGGCTGCTCGAACGGCACAGAGACCACCATTACGTACGATAATGCCGCGCTCAAGCGTATGAACGTCAAGGGCGACAAGACCATCAGAGGCATCGGTCGCAGTGGTGTGATCAAGGGCAAGGGTCTTACGCTTGCCGGCGACAACATCATCGTCCAGAATGTTCACATCACGGAGCTGAACCACCACCTCGTCTGGGGAGGCGACGCCATTTACATCCAAGGCCAAGACAAGGGCAAGACGCCGATGAACAACATTTGGCTCGACCACATCAAGATCTCACGCGTCGGCCGCCAGTTCATCACGACGTACCGCGCTAGCACGCCGACGATGACTATCAGTAACTCGGACTTCGACGGCGAGACGGACTACTCGGCCACGTGCGACGGCCGCCACTACTGGGCCTTCATCTTCTACGGCACCACCCGCTTCAGTATGCTCAACAACTACGTCCACAAGACGTCGGGTCGTTCCCCAAGATCGGCGGCGATAAGGACGCCAACGTCGTCGCTCACATCGCCAACAACTACTGGGGCGACAACTCGGGCCACTCGTTCGAGATTGGTGTCAACGCCTGGGTGCTCGCCGAAGGCAACCACTTCAGCAACACCAAGAAGCCTCTGCTGGACGCCAAGGATGGCTCCATCTACACCGTGGACGGCTCGGAGTGCAGCAGCTACCTCGGACGCTCGTGCCAGGAGAACTCTATTGAGAACAGCGGCAACTTCTCGTCCCGTGACGGCTTGACGGCCCTGCAGACTGTGAAGGAGTATTCGGCTTTGACGGGCTACACGCCGACGACCGAGTCGCAGGAGCAGGCGACCCAAACCACGCAGTCGAGCGGATCGGTGGAGCAGTCGAACGATGTCGGTCAGTCGTCGACCACGCAGACGAACGACCTGGAGAAGGTGTGGGCTGAGACCACCACCAACTTTGGTGTCGGCAAGCTGGACTAAGTGTATTGAGAAACAACGAGGGGGTAGCAGCGCGGGCACGACCGAAAGTGCCACAACATAGAGCTACCGGCCTTGTATATCGTAGTGAGTGAGCGTGAATACAATTGATGGAGTATCCTTTTAGACAACCAACGCGACAATTTCTTTAGCCGCTCAGCGGAGGTCTGTCGATCCCTCACTTGTTGTCCGAGAAAATCTTCTCGCTGGACTGCCCGAACTTGCCATCGAAGAAAACTTCCGTCGGCTCGAGTCTCACCGAAGGTTTGGCCGGCGCCGCAGCCGGGTTGGGATATCCGAGAGCGACCACCACCGGCACGCCGTAGCGGTCCGGGATGTCGAGCGCGTTCCTCACGCGGACCGTGTCGAATCCTTCCATAGGGCACGTTGCGACTCCGTGCAGTTGAGCCGCATACAAGAAGGTGGCTGCTGCGAACGTGGTCTGTTTGAAAGCCCAGGCCTCCGTCGACACGTTGGTCGGCACCGGTTGTATTGGGGACATGGCGGTGGAGATGGCAGCGCGGATACCAGAAGCCACTGCGCCTTCTCCGGAGAAGAGACGCACGACGTGCGGCATGTTGGCGACAAAGTCGGCGGGGGCTCCGTTGTCGGCCGCGAGCTTCTGCAGTCTCGGGACGCGCTTGGTGGGCTCGCAGTCGGCCGCGAAAACGGCAACAACGGGCGCTTCCTTGACTTTGCGGGCGTTACTGTCCATCATGGCTTCGGCCAGCTTCTCTCGGTCCTTTTGCTCCCGCACGAGCACACAGGCGTACGGCTGCGTGTTGAATCCCGTCGGAGCTCGCTGCAGTAGCAGGGCAATCCTGTTAGTACTGGTGAGACTCTGCAATAGCGACGGCGCATTGCACCTGCGTGAGCTTAAGGATCTCCTTGAGCGTCTGGTCTGGCACCGGGTCCGGCAGGAAGGCCTTGCAGGCGTAGCGCTCAGTGATGGCGGTGGCCAGGGTCTTGGGTGTGCTGCTGCTGCTGTGGCGCAGCTGCATGGCTGGGCGCAGCAGGCGGGCGGAGGTGAGTCGCAGTGCCATGGCGGAAGGGTCTTGAGAAGTGAGCGAGCTTCAGGACGGGAAGGAAGGAGCTCCTGCGCTAGTGACGCCGCCACGCACTCGCCAGGCCGATACTGGAGGGGAGGAAAGGATAAAAAGGGAGCAATGATAACCAGAGTCGGCGGCCGCAGTTTGCGAAACATGGCAATCTTGCGACGGTGCTTGGGAGCTAGAACAACTTGTCCGTCGATGTGGAATGGCAACTTCTTGTAATAGACTTCCTGCTTGTCGACGGCCATTATCCCTTGTCAGGAGACGGAGTTGCCTGCTGAGGAGCTGCCAGTACATGTAGAATTGCAACCAAAAGCGGAATCTGGAAGCCGATGAAGCACTTCCGGGGCCTAGCTCTTAGCATGGTTGTTGTTCATCCCCTAGTGCTATTGGCGTGCAGGTAGAGCAGGACTATTGCTCCTCCATCACCAGCGGCAGCAGCTTCTCGACAATTCGGGAACTTTCCATGCACAGCTGGAAGCCCAGTCGTCTCGGCGGCCATTGATCAACACACTAACCTGAGCAACAATGACGGACCCGAACAAGTGGCTGGGCCTGATGAAGTGGACCATGAAGCACTCGGACGGCACGACGCCCACGACGGCCACGCCCATCTCGGACGAGAAGCGCCAGTTCCTGGAGAAGGTCATGAACGAGGGCGTCGTGGACGAGAACGAGCGCGTCAAGGACATTCTGCGCATTTTGGAAGGGGAGGACCCTCGGCTGGTGTTCGCGACCGAGGGCGGCAGCATCCAGGACGAGCTGGAGGCCCCCACGGCCGAGGAGCTGGCGCAGTACAAGGACACGCTGCTGGACGAGCTGCTGACGCGCATCGACCAGATCGACAACGCGCAGAACTTCGCCAAGATGGGCGGCCTGCGAGTCATGGCCAACGTCATCCAGCAGTACGAGCAGAGCTCGTCGCGCGCGCTCGCGGCCGAGGTCTGCTCGGTGGTGGTGCAGAACAATCCCTTCTGCCAAGACAAGGCCCTGGACGGCAGTCTGCTCGAGGTGCTCTGTGCGTTGGCGCGTGAGGACCAGGACACGACCTGTCGGGTCAAGGCGCTGCTGGGCATCTCGTGTCTAGTGCGTCACCACGCTGCAGCCGAAGCGCGCTTCCTTGGGGAGACCTGCGACGGCCTGGAGCTCATGCGACGCAACCTGCAGAGCGCCACGGACATTCGACTGCAGCGCAAGTCGCTCTTCTTCCTGCGGTACCTGGTCCGCAACAAACGCTCGACGGCGGACCAAGTGCTGGCTGCGGACTTTACATCCAAGCAGCGGGCGAATTCATCTCCAGCCAAGACGTGGATCTGTGCGAGAGCGCGCTGGAAGGACTGGCCGAGTTTGCGCTGATCGGCCCCAACTTCATGACTGCCTGCAAGAAACCAGAGCTCGGTCTGCTCAGCAAGTGCGAGCAGCGGATCAAACAGATCGACGCGCTGGAAGGAGAAGACAAGGACTTTGCTCAGGAGACCAAACTGCGTGTCGAGTACCTGCAGAAGGTCTTGAGCGTGTAGACTAGTAGTAGACACTCCAATACACTCTCAAAAATGACTCACTCTACTTCTTCAAGTACGTGCGCTTGAGCTTCTGCGCTACGTAGACGATCGACTTGACGCCGCCAGCAGTGGCGATGCCTTTGATGCTCTGCGATCGGCTGGATCGGAAGACGATCGTCGCGATGATGCGCTGCAACTGCTTCTTGCTCACGGCCTGGTGGTCCAGGCGCTGAGATTTGGAGGCGATTCGCTGGAGCACGTTAGATGGCAAGGCTTCCACGATGGTTTGGCGGGTCTTGAGATCGCTGCTGTTGGCAACGAGCACGTCGCCGTCCGAGAGCGATCGAGACATAAATGGCGAGTCCTGGTCGTCTCAGCATGAGGTTAGTAGCTCAAGTATCAAGGCCGAACTGAGAGACCATTGCGCACCTTGATCTTGTGCTGGTACAGCTCCTGGAAGGCCTTGAAATTGCCGTCCACAATGTTGCGCACCTTCTTGGGGTTCTCTCCGAACTTCATTCGGAAGTCTCCCAGGTACGAGATGCCAGCGATCTTCTGCTCAAAGGAAGCAGCAGCATCGTCAGTGGGTCATCCTGCAGGTCAAAGTCACTGCACTACGACACTACCATGAACAGGTCGTGCTCTGTAAACTTCTCCGGCAGACACAGCACAGCGTAGTTGAGTGCATGCGCCAAGTTCTGGGCACTAGCAGCTTGGATCTCTGCACTGGACGACAGAATGCTGATCTGCCACAGTCTCCACGTCAGTTGATGCTCATCAAACTCCCAGCGAACTTCCGTACAGGTTTGTGCATCCTGCCACTCAGATAGAGACTCTTCCACGTCGTCAGGTCCTCGCACAGCGTCTTGGTGCTCACAACTCCGTACTTGACGAGTCTGGAGCCGAGCAACTTGCCAGTCAGCGGAACCTGTAGCAAAACTCTGTCAAATGACCAAGCCACCCCAACCGCTTTGAAGACTGACCAGCGTGTTGTAGTACACGCCGGCGCCAAAGTTCTCCTGGAAGGCGGCGACGTTGGCCGCCCCCAGCCACTTGAGCAGCGAGTAGTGCTGTGGATTACGCGCCAGGTTCTGCTCGTGCCAGCGCTGCGGGTCGTCCACGGCCAAGACCAGGTCCACCATCGACTCGCTGGCGTCGTGGTTCTTCTGCTGGAACACGCCCGAGCCGTAGGCCATGGAGAAGGCCACGCGCGGGAACGTGGCGTCCAGTGCCTGCGTCAACGCCGCCGCCAAGCTCATATGGCCTGTCAAAAACGAAGATGCTACGAGACCGTCGAATGTCATGGGAGCTGCGCCGTTTTTGTCAGGCAGTTTCCTGCAGACGAATGCGAGTTGCCGTCGTGCTGTGGAGCTTGCTCTTGTCTGAGCTTTGGACTGCTGTCGACGGATTCGCGACGGCAGGAGAGGCGAATGTGTGCACGAGCCAAGTGACTCGAGTGACGGCCAATTCGACGACGTCAGCTCTGGTCGAGTACGCAGATTGCTCAAAGGAGCTGGTCCAGGTGACGGCAACCAGCAACGGCACGACGCAGTTGAGTCTCAGGAGCAGACAAATCGTCAGCGTCGAGAGTTTGCCGGTAGTGAATGTGCTGTAAGTGGGACTCGATTCTCTGCGGCTTTCAAACGAATTGACGGCGTGTTTTGGCAGTGATCTGAGCAACAACAGCCTCTCGAGACTGGAGAACGTTTCCATCCCGTCGACGGTGCAGACGCTGTACGTCTTGGTTGTGATGACCGATGGACGAAATGTGGCCGCCTTTATTGTTTTCGTTGTGACTGCAGCGATTTGTCTAGGAATCCGTTCTCTTCCATGCAGAGCTTCGAGTTCCCGACCAGTCTGATCAAGCTGTACGTATCGTTTAGGTTTTAAGGATGTTTGTAGTACTGAAGATGGCGGTATTTCTCCTCCAAAGCACATCAGCTAGTGGCGCGTTGTCGAGCCTGCAGAACTTCTCGTTCCCTGACTCGATATTAACACTCAATTTCTCGAGCAATCCGGTCACACAAATCTCCGGTGTTTCTTTCCCGAGCTCGCTGAAGATACTGTTCCTCACGTCTACCGTCGGGCTCCAAGAGTTGGAGGTGCGGCAGACGGATGCTGCGCTGTTCGAGAGCTTGGAAGTGTTCAACGTCTCCACAGTCCAAGACGTGACTTGTAAAGACCCAGCTGCGATGATTCACGTCGTGCAGGAAACGCTGCTGTGTGTGTTGACGGAAGAACATTTCGACAGCAAATACCGGGGACAAACCGACAGAAACTCAAGTGGCTCGACGGGAGTAACAATCACTCTAGGGCCGGAATTAAAGTCGTCCATTACCCAGCGGCGCACCAAGTTCTTGATCCTGTCGGCGGTGTCGTTGGGCCTGGCCTTTGTGGCGCTTCTAGTACTGCTTGTCATGCGAAATACCTACGATCGAGTCGAGAGAGGCCGTCGAGCCAGACAGCCGAATATCTACCGCCCGGTGCTTCCGTCGAAAAGGCCCTTCTGGGAGGAAGGGTGAGCTGCTTTGAGTTGGGACTTATGTTTGCTTTGCTAATAACTATTTTCCATGTCGTCCCGATCATCGATGTGGCTCTCACTGCTTTTTCACTGCTTCGTTGTCTTTTAAACGCATCAATGCAAACGTATCCTATTCCAACCTGCAGTGTAATTGATCGAGTTGACGCGGCGTGGAGACTCATCTGTTTTTGCTGATTGGCCGTGTGTGGGTCAGACCATTGCTGTGCAGTACATGTAATACGATATCTTGTAGGAATGTTCACCATCAACGTCGTACGGACACGATGTCTACGGTCCTTGAGCGGCACGCTGCCGCTAGTGCTCCGCGAACATGTGCTATTTAACCCTTCGAGAGCGGAGCGAAAATTTTGCGCCTGTCGGCCTAATTATCGTGTCCCAAAGGGTAAGGTTTTTCTTACTAAAATCAAGATAAACCTTAACATGTCCTGGCACAAAGCTCATGCAAACCCCCACCCCTCGATAGAGTCGCCAGCGTTATCGTGTCTCGACAAGCTTATCGAGTCCGAAAAGCTGGAGGAAAGACATGACAAGGCAGCTTATCGTGTCAGCGCTGGACAAAGAAAGTCGGGGTGAAATAGAGACCAGTCCTAGCACGTGAAAGAGACACGGATATTTTTGTCGATATTTAGAGAGGCAGATCAGCCGATCACTATCATACTAAAACCAAGTCAAACTATCGGCTCGTCTTGCCATCAACGTATGAGTGGTTGCCTTCTAATCACGGATTGCCGGTCGGTGCATCCAATCGCGGGCGCTGTCGCCGAGGCATCGCTTCGTCGTCTGGCGCTCCCTCCTCGCCATCCTCGGTTCTCCGCACACGCAATTTTCTCTTCCCACGACTTGGCTTCAGGGTCCCGTTCCTCCAGCACTTGTGCCAGATCTCGAAACAGGTACGGGCTTGTCCGTCGTACGAGTACTTCACCTTATTGCACAAGTAGACGGGAGATGTCTTGGTGTCGCCAGTGTTCTTATCGACGGTTTTGAATTCGCAGGTGCTGCACTGGTAGGACGTATCGCCGCCCGTAACTTTGTCCTTGAGCAAGGAGCACACTTTGCATGCGCGCTGGCGTGCTTTTGTGCTGCCGGCAGTATTCCCCTGACGCTTGGCCGCGGTCTTGATGGGCATGTGTGTTGCTGGGGTTCTGGAACGCTGCTTGGACGGCGTCAGGTTATGACCGCGTGTGCGCAGCAGTTCTTCCCAATCCGAATTGCTCAGCTGACACAGCTCCAGGTGTAACTGCTTTAGAAAAGCAATGTGTGATACTTTGGCCTTGTTTGCGGCAATACGTGCTCTGTTGAACACGATGAAGGAGTTGACAATGGCTAGATCAACCAAGCCCAAGAAGAGGCTCTTGTAGTATTTTTTGAACCGCACGGATTGCTGCAGAGAGTATCTATTCGTAACATGTACAATACAGGATTAGATATCGTCACGTCATGTATCATACACGATAACAAACTTACCGCTGAAGTCGAAGTTGATCGTGAACATCGACACCTCCCATGTATGTCTGGTAGTCTTTCATCAGTTTTGGGCAAGCGACTTCTTCTTGCTGGCCGCTCCTTGCGCGTCGCACGATGCGGTCCCACTCCACACTTCCTCCCGTAGAGAGCAGGTAAACTGGACGATTATCCCACCACTTCAGGACTCTCATGTTTGACACCAACGTTGAATCAGCGAACGAAAATGTTCCCCGGTCAACACTTTCTGGTCGTGACGACTGCTTTGGCTGTCGTTTTCCTTTGGTCTTCTTGGGGACGACGCTGGAACTCAACCCGTTTCGTGATGCCATCACCGTGCCGATGCTGTAGAAGCCCATCGTCAACAACTGCATTGCAAGGGGCACAGACGTATAAAATCGGTCAAAAATGACAAGCCTCTTCTCCGTAAAGGGGCTTCTCCAAAAGCTGCTTTCAGGTTGCGGACAACAGCAGCTGGACCAGTTTTTTCATCCCGTGCAGGTAAGCCATTCACGCTTTGAGCTTTACCCAAATACACTTCAAAGCTGTATCGTACACGATTTCAAAATATCAACAAGGTATTAGACACGATAACTGACTTGGAAATTGAAAAAATGAGCGAGCCCGAAGACTCGCTCATTCACGTACCGAATACAGTACGCTGACTCGGAGCAGCAAAGCATGAACAATTTGGTGCCGTATTTGTGCGGCTTGTCCTTGATGTAGACTCGCATTCGGTTGAAAGAAGATCTCGAGGGTAAAATTGCTTCGTCAAACGCCATGATAGGTGGGGGCGTGTAGCCGGCACGGAAGGTCTTCTGTAGCACCTCCACAACGGGACGGAGCTTCCACGCTCTGTCGATAGCAGCTCGGGGTCAGAGTTGCTGCTAAAGTGCAGATTCCGGGTGATGTGCTTGAACCTGTCACGCGCCATGAAGCGTCCGAAGCAGCCTCTAGGGATACCCCTCGTCGGTGGTCTTCCAATGGTGAGAGATTTTTCCTTGTTCGGCGCTATGGCGCGAGCCACGAGCAATCCTACGACGACACACACGTCTCTACCGGTAATGGCAGGCAACTTGGTAAGACATCGCCTGATTTCTCCCTTCGCTTGACGGCGGTATGATGGCTTCTTTCGCTCACGAGCGACTTGGCGAGAATACTGACCTTCAACACGTTCTTCCAGCTTCTCCAAAAGTAAGCGTCGCTGGCCTCTGCAATGTCTTCCCAAAGCTGAGGACCCATGAAGAAAAACAGAGCACACGCTGGCGTCGATGCTGCAGCAATAGCTTCGGCGGTCGGCCCATAGTCACCACTAAATAGGCCAGGGTAATTACTCAGCAAATCGCCTCGAGGGCGTGCCTCAAATGGGCCCTCCATATATGGATACGGCTCTCGATGGCATGCGTCCGTCCAACCAGAATCTGCCATTGCTTTCAGAACCTCAGTGCTTGCTTGACGACTAAATCTATTCACCGTGATGCCCTCAATACCTCCCATGGCAGCAAGAAGGTTCTCATCGAATTGCACATCCGGCGGAGCGACATCAATCTCGTCCTCCAGCATCCCAGGTCCCGCGGCGTCACCGTCTCCATCGCTGTCATCACACCCATCGTCATTTTCCCCATCCGATTCCAGTGCTACATAGTCGTCAGAACTGTCATCCTTCGTAATGTTGATATCTACATCACAAGTGCAGGATACATGTTAGCATCTGATATCTGGTATTGTTATCAAGTATAGTACATGATATCTTACCCAACATGTCCGAGTTGTCGACGGCATAGTCGCTTGTGCCTACATTGGCTGACACGTCTTCCGAATCACTGCTGTCTGCTGAATCCACGATGTTCGGCGATGTTTGACAGAGCTGATCGCCCGCACCGTCATTGTCTGACGCAATATGGGGAGATGTTGGGCACAGTTGTTCAGGAGCCTCGCTCTCACTGTCCGAAGCAGCATCAGCAAACTCTGAGCTCAAGTTGCGCTGTTCTTCGGGAGCACTTTCGTCACCTATAAACAAAACATAAACCACTGTTACTACCAGGCCTACTTCAATCCTTTGTTCCAAGAATCTGTACCTGTCAAACGCTCCGGCGGTACTGCATGAATTGAAGTTTGTGTAGAACCAACACCTAAACATGTACAATACATGATATACAGCAACGTTAGACTGTTTAGAACACGATTGAAGAAACCAGAAGCTTTACCTCGCTGTGCGGGTCGGCTTGACGCTTGTGCACGTGGAGGCGCTACACTCGAGTCTGTTGCTGAGTTGTCGTATGCTGTATCTGCTCCTGGATACACGATACAATATATCAATCGGTTCTTAGCCTGTATCGGACACGATTCCGACTCAGGCATAGTTACCAGCCGTCTCATCCGCCTGCTTCCGCTGCTTGGAGCCCTGCAGAGCCCTCATTTTTGCCTTCCCTCGCTTGACGTCGGCTACACCAATACAGATGATTAGAATCAAGGCGATCTTGCCCAAGAGCGACCATACCTTTGCGAGCTCGTCCAAATGCACCATCAGCTCCTCCGGTCCTACGAAGAAGTCCACGCCGCGCTTGTCCTTCTTTGTTTTGCCCGGGCGCAGGTATGTGTGCTCCAGTTCCAGGCCGGTCGGCCTCTTGGACGTCCATCCTTCTTTCAGTAGCTCGACCCACCGCTGTCGAAAGCCCGACATCGCAGCACTTCTCCTCAACGGCGAAAAATCTGAACTGGCACCCCAACGAGTGGCGTGCGTGGAGAACCTTCGATCTTGAATGACGGGAGGGGTGATAAGTTTCCCGCAACCTTTGCTATCTAATATTTCGGAAATCAAAGCAACCTTGTCCCATGCACACTGAGCGACCTTTTTGTGGGTAAGTTCCTGTCTACACTCACGCCCCCTTCCCCTAGATGACTAAAAATTGTATACCCCAATACAAAACTCAAGTGTAAATTCCTTATCGTGTCTAATACAGGATAAGCTTTTCGTGGTATCGTGTCTAATACAGGCTCTCGCTCTCGAAGGGTTAATACGATGAAGTCGTGTCGTGGACTTTGCAATCGAAGAATGTCGAGTCAATCATTGCGTCGGAAACTTCGACTACGGGTGATGCAGCACTCAAAGGTTTCTGCCACAACGTGTCTCGATCTGCAGGAAGCTGCAGCAAGTTTTCCTCGTTGGCAACAACAACAGCATTAGCCTTCTGCTTTCTGAGTTTGCATACGGAGATTTGCACCTCGGACCATTGAGTCGAGAGCCTTGTCATATCCACCAGCGCAACAAAAACGATTGAGCCGGGCTTTAGCAGCTCAACTTTTCCAAGTTGCTATCAATGCTCTTGTCCCCACGACAGCACGTCAACTCGAACCAACCTCTGTGGCCACCCGTATCATGTCCGCAGCAACCTCTCATTCCTCAATTTGCCTCGCCTCAAGCACCTGAAACCCACGCACGGAGTCGACGTACAAACCATGGGACGCTTCCAACTCATCGTCGCCGCCGCCCTCGCTTTCGCCGCCAAGAATGCCGCTGCTTTCACTATCGGCACGCCCACCGGTCTGGCCGCGGGGACCACCGGCGGTGGCAACGGCACCGTCGTGTACCCCACCTCCACTACCGAGCTCATCCAGTACCTGAATTCGACTGAGCCTCTCGTGGTGGTGTTGAACCAGACCTTCGACTTCCGTGGCACTGAAGGCACGACGACGGAGCCTGGTTGCCGACCGGATTACACCCGCAAGTGCATGGCGCTGAACAACGGCTTCAAGAGTCAGGATGTGATCATCCAGGGCGACAACATGGCCACCACCGGTGGCTGCACGAACGGCACCAACGTGACCGTGACGTACGACAACGCCCCGTTGAAGCGCATCAACGTCAGGAGCGACAAGACTCTCCGTGGCATTGGTCGCAGCGGTGTCATCATCGGCAAGGGCTTGACGCTGGCCGGCAACAACATCATCGTTCAGAACGTCCACATCACCGAACTGAACCACCACCTCGTCTGGGGCGGCGACGCCATCTACATGCAAGGTCTGGACCATGGCAAGACGCCGATGAACAACATTTGGCTCGACCATATCAAGGTGTCTCGTGTTGGTCGCCAGTTCCTCACGACCAACTTGGCCAGCACGCCGACGATGACTATCAGCAACTCGGACTTCGACGGCGAGACAGACTACTCGGCCACGTGCGACGGCCGCCACTACTGGGCTTTCATCTTCTACGGCACCACCCGCTTCAGCATGCTCAACAACTACGTCCACTCCACGTCGGGGCGTTCCCCAAGATCGGTGGTAACAACGAGGCCAATGTTGTCGCCCATATCGCCAACAACTTCTGGGGAAACAACTCGGGCCACTCGTTCGAGATTGGTGTCAACGCTTGATTCTCGCTGAAGGCAACCACTTCAGCAACACGAGGCTCCCTCTCCTGGACGCCAAGTACGGCTCCTCTACGCCCCGAACGCCACCGACGACGAATGCACAAAATACTTGGGTCGTTCGTGCGCAGTAAACGGACTGGAGAACAGCGGCAACTTTACGTCTCGCGACGGCTTGACGGCTCTGGAGACCGTGAAGAACTACCCCGCCATGAAGGACTACTCATCGGGTTCGACCTCGTCGAGCACTGCGGAACAACAGACGACCGGCTCAACGGCGCAGTGGAGCCAGATCGGTCAGAACACCCCCGGTTCGGCCGTGCCATCCACGGAGTCCATCCAGTCGAGCGACTTGGAGAAGGTCTGGAGCGAGACGACCGCCAACTTCGGCGTCGGAAAGCTCGACTAAACGAATTGAGAAGAGCAGCAGACACGATTGGAAGTGCTTTGCTTGTATCGGAGTAGTGTGTGAAAAAGAAATAGATTTTGATGGTCACTTACCAACGTTATCGGCAGTGTCGGTGCACGAAAGCGCAGCGTACACCTTACGCCGCGAAAATGTCCTCGCTCGACTGTCCGAATTTCCCATCGTAAAACACCTCGGACGGATCCAACCTCACCGAGCGCTTTTAGGCCTCGCCGTGGGGTTCGCGTAGCCGAGAGCGACCACCACCGGAATGCCGTAGCGTGTTGGGATGTCGAGCGCCTTCCTCACGCGAATCTGGTCGAACCCTTCGATCGGACACGTCGCGAGACCGTGAACCTGGGCTGCATACAGAAACGTCGCCGCCGCAAACGTGGTCTGCTTGTACGCCCACGCCTCCGTGGTCACGTTCGGCGGCACGGGTCTCATCGGCGACGCGACTGACGTAATGGCTCCACGGACGGCGTGAGGGACGACGTTGTCCCCCGAAAAGAGACGCACCACAAAAGGCATGTCGTTTACCGCGTCCACAGAAGCCCCGTTGTCTGCGGCGAGCTGCTGCAGGCGCGGCAGGCGCTTCCTGGGCTCGCAGTCAGCCGCAAACACTGCCACAACTGGCGCTTCCTTCACTTTGCGACCGTTGCTCGCAAGCATGGCCTCGGCGAGTTTCTCGCGGTCCTTTTGCTCGCGGACAAGCACACAGGCATACGGCTGAGTGTTGAGGCTCGTCGGAGCTCGCTACAGCCGCAAGAAGAAAAAAATGTCAACACTCTCTAGTAATGCTGGAAATTGTTTTTGCAACACACCTGGGTGAGCTTGAGTATCTCCTTGAGCGTGTGGTCCGGCACGGGGTTCGGCAGGAAGGACTTGCAGGCGTAGCGATCGGTGATGGCGGCGCCCAGTTCTTGCTGCGCATTGCTGCCACCGGAGCGTTCGTGCAGTTGGCGAAAGAGCGGCGCGGAGGTAGTTCGACGGAGTGCCATGTCGATGGAGTTTTGGGAAGTGAGCTGCAGAGTGGGCCGGAAGCGGTGGCTCGCCACCAACGTCAGCACAGTAAGCACAGTCACCGAGTAATCCGAGAGCGGTTTGGCGTGATTGTCCTTGTAGTGTTCCAGGTGGACATCTTCAACACACATTCCGACGGCCATTCTTGTGACGCTCGCCCACGTGGTCGCGACAGAGCTTTGCAGTGATTTAGCCCACTGCGTTTTGCTCTCTTCGCACCGCGGTCTGTGCTGGTCCCGCGTGCACTGCAGTCCATTTCTTACTGTGCAATCGCCTCCGCCATCTTCGTCAGGCGTTGCCTCTGCAACGCGCAAGGTCCACCGGGTCGCGCGCAAAGTCCACAGCGTCGCGCTGCGAGTCCACAGCGTCGCGCGCAAAGTCCACAGAGTCGCGCGCAAAGTCCACAGGGTCGCGCTGCGAGTCCACAGAGTCGCGCGCAAAGTCCACCGCCCCCTTTGAAAACGATACACCCCTATAGTCATTCCACAGGTTTTTAGGCCACGTGGCTGAGCTCCCCTCACTATCAAGCGAGCGACACACAAGACACACACGGACGCGATGGTGCGTGGCGGCAGCAGCTAGCGACAGCCCTCCGGCCTCCCATGTATTCCTAACGGCGTCTTGTGTCCCTCTCCGTAGGCTGTTGGAGCGAACGGAGCTTTGGCCGGCAAGAAACCTGCGCCGACGGCGGCGTCCGAGGGAGCAGCGGCCAGCGGCCTGCGCAAGTACGTGGCACGCTACTACCAGCGGATCTCCGAGGCCAGTCACTGACGCCTTGTTAAACTGTGTGTATCCATTGCAGCCGGCGTCCGGTGGCGGCAGCGCGCTCGGGACAGAACACTGGCCGCGGCATGGGCGGCAGCTCGGCCGGCATCCTGCGCTTCTACACGGACGACTCGCCCGGCCTGAAGATCGGCCCCACCACGGTGCTGGTGAGCTGCCTCATGTTCGTGGGCTTCGTGGTGCTGCTGCACGTGTGGGGCAAGTTCCGCGGCTAGAGCAAGCGACTCGATAGACGACAGGACAGCAATAAGATACAGCCACGAGCGACTCGATCCCCAAGCAGAGACCGACGCGGGCGGCAGATTTTTAGTTAAGCAGCTTTGTGGCGCTCTTCTTCGGGTCTCCACGCCTGGTAATTTGTGGAACGAGTCAAAACACGGAGAGAGGATGCAAGCTGCTGTAGTCTCTGGTCTCTGGTGTTGGACGTTGACAAGGATGGCAGGGCAACACGAAAGCTCTAGTATCTATAATAGGTGGGGCCTTATCGAGTCGAGCTGCTGCTGACGTACCCCACGAGTGGATTTACTCGTCGGAGCGTTTGCGTTTCTTCTTCTGCTTGTCCTTGGGGCTCTTGCTCTTCTTGCTCTGCTTTGTCTTGCTCCTCTTTTCCCCTTCAGCATCAACCACTTCCTCTTCCCCTGCTCGGGCATGAGTTCATCCTCTTCATCTGCTGGGATTTTGTCTGTCTTGGTCGCCTGCATTCCGGCCGCTTCTGCCACTTGCTTTGCCATTCCCTTTACGACGGGCGAGTTAGTGTCCACAGCCTGCACAGCCTCCACAACAGCGCGGATGTCCGCTTGGCTTTTCTTGTTGTCCGATGCGTGCCAAAACTTGACCAACTGCAACGCGAACGTCAGCACAATCTTCATACGCTTTGGCTTCAGCTGCTTGACGTTCTCGGGACTCAGTTGCCGCACCAACGCCTTCTTCAACGGCTTCTGAGCTCGTGTGAAAGCGCTCTGTTGCGCCTTGGTCATCTCTCCGCTCTGTTGCAGTTTGCTGCTGCCGCGAAGCAGCACCGTCAGGAGTCGGTACACTTCGCACTTTGAGAAATCGTCGACTGCTGCTCGCACCTCGGCGTTGTCGTCGTCCTTGGACTTCTCCTCAGCAACAGCAACAGCAGCAAGCGGCTCCAGAAGCACACGAGCACCCACAGCGGGGAACTTGGTCAGCAATTCATCGAACGCAGCACGCGGGAAGCGCGAGTGCTTCTTGGTGAACGCGTCTAGAACGGACTCGTGCATGATCTTTTGTACTTCCTCGTCGCTTGATACCTCGCCAGCACAGAGCACACGCACCAGGTAAACAACCGCCGCAGACGCCACCTTAGCCGCGTGTTCCTTTTCCAGAGCTGTAGTGCGCACCACTCCAAGCACTTGGCGAAGAGCAGCCAGCGCTTCTGTCTGTGCGGCCTTGCTGGCAGAACTGGTGTCCTTCGAGCGAAGTACCTTGTGCAGCAGCACAGCCTGAACGCGATCCCGAAGCACACGCTTCTCCGAGTCTGCCTTCTGCACTCGAGCAAGGACGTGGAACAGAGGTGCAACCAGTGACAGCACTAAAGCGCCGTGTGCCGAAGCAGCCTCCTCAGGGCGCTGAGCAACAAACACCTGCAGGAGATCCAAAACGCGCAGCTGGAAGTGCATCGTTTGAACTCGTGCACGCTTCACATCCTTCTTGCGCTGCGAACGGTTCTTCACTTGTCCAACAATGGCGGCAAGCGCGAGGTCTTCTTGGTGGAGTGCCGACAGCTTCTCATCGTTGCGAAGAGCATCAGACAGAGCGTTTGCGGATGATAGCACCACTTCCTCTTCCTCCTCCTCTTCGTCATCGTCCTCCTGGTCCACGTCACGCGTAATGGGAGCAAATTCATCGTCGTCATCAGCGCCAGCACCAGCACCTTCACCATCCGGTGACGACTGCAACACGTTCACCATGGTGGTCAAGCAGGCAGCGTTTAGGAGAGGCAGAAGCGAGCGGAAGGCCTGTGTCACGATCTCACGCAGCGCACTCGAGTCCTGCGACAACAAGCTCAGCAACAGGTCTGTAAGCACAACCACCGAGTCTTCCTCCTCTTCTTCGGACGCAGCTTCCTTCTTTTTGCTCTTCTTGCTCTTCTTCGTCGTAGGAGTCGTCTTCTTCTGCTGCACAAGCAGCTGCTTGTAGCACTTGTCCAAGTCAGCAACTACCACAGCAGCGTCCTCACGTTGCTCAGCATCTAGGAGCTGAAGTCCAGAGCTCAAGAACAGCAACAGGAACGTCTCCTCTAGCGGCCTGCGAGGTGCCTTCTTGTTCTTCTTGTCCTCCGCATTGACGTCCCCCTGTTCCTGGGTTTTCAAGTTCTCAATATGGTCGTTTAATGCCTTGAGTTGCTCCGTGGCCTCCTCACTCAGATCTTCACGTAGCGTGGCAACTGCTCTGTTGGACTGCAGGTCCTGAGCAACCGAAAAATGCGGCTCAACACGCTCTCGCTAGCACGAGCACCGTCAGACCCAGCTAGGCCCAGGCTCATAAGTGAAAATAGTCGCGTCTTGGCATAACCAGCCACATTCTCTGATAACGCAGGTGTGGCTGTGGCCGCCTCCTGCACCACCTCATCGATAACAGACTTCTTGCTCTTCTTGGCCTTTTTGTTCTTCTTGCTCTTCTTAGATGGAGTCGACTCGGCACCCTCGGCTGGCGTAAAGAACGAGTGGAACACGAGAAACTGCAGCATCTCGTCCTGAAGCTTCTTGGTCTCTTCGTTCGCGTCGCCCTTAGCGCTGAGCTGCTCTGTGATCGCAGCCACCATGGCCTCCAAAGCCCAAACGCGGGCGCGGTCGGTACGGCGCTTCACTGCATCTTCGCGTTCCTTTTTCTCCTCCAGTTCAATGAGCTTATCAAATCCACCAGCGCTAAGCTTTTGTTTCTTTTGGGGCTGTTTCTCTTCCTGGCCGTCCTCATTTTCATCGGTGCCCGTCACCAGGATAGAGAGCGGAGAGGCAAACTGCTTGCGGAAGAAGTGGAAGAACTCACCCGGAGCGCTAGCAGCGAATACCTTCAGACAGTGACGCGCAGCTTCGTGCAGATAGTTCCTCTTGGCAACACCGTTGTTGTACAGACACTTGACAAAGCGCGGCGTGAGGATAGCCCGCAGCACCGGCGCCGGAAGCTTGGGCGCCACGAGCTCAAAATCTTCAGTGCCAGACCCTGGCGCTCGTGGCTAGTAGGAGCACCGGGGTGCCATCAGCCGCGCTGCCACCAACTAGCGAGTTTTCCACCAGCACCGTCCAAGCTTCCTGGAACAGCTCGCCATCCAACTTCTCAGCTTCATCACCTGTCGGGTTTAGCACGTGGCCAAAAACACCGAACCAAACCGAATGCACACGCGGGTAGCATCCCGAAGACTCACGGAGTGGCAGTGCAAGCAAATGCACACTGTGACGACACAGCACATCAGCCGCTGCAAACTTCTCCGGCAGCTGCTTCTTCTGTTCTTCGTCCTGGTCAATGCCAGTCACATGCATGTATCGTTGCACGCCGACAGCAAGCTGCACCTGGTCCGCATTCCACACCGCAACGCCGTCTTCTTCACTGCCCTTGGACGGTTGGATATGCAGACATTTCTGGATAGGATCGGCCAGTTCGCTCACAAACAACTCAGCAGGGACATCCGCCAGCAACGTCAACGCCGCCTCGTAGCACGTCTCCCGGAACCAGCGCTTGAAAGAAGCCATTTCCAGCAGCTCTTTCACCACGTCTACCAGCAGCGGCAGGTCGTCACTCAGTCTGCCAGAGCGGTGCAGTGCTAGCAAGCCGAAGAGGCGGCCGAACACGTGCTCGCGCTGCTCCATGGGCTTCATGGACGCGTGCAGCTCCATGGCGTCGCGCAGCAGCTCGCGCGCATCGCTCAGAGCCAATTGCGTCGGGAAAGCGGCCAGCAGTCCGGCTAACGCCGTGCTGAAGCCCTGGCGAGCAGCGTCACGCGACGAGGCCAGGCCGCGCACCAATCGCTTGAGCGTGTACTGCACCTCCGAGTCCTGCTTGCTGCTCTGCTGCAAGTGCTCCAGGAGCTGGGCCGCCGCCTGCGTGCGCACGTGGCGGTCACTCTCGGCCAGCGTCCAGAAGAGCTTGAGGAAGTCGCCCTTCTGCGGAGACGCAGGCTCCGTCTGCTGCTGCTTGGCGCCCATGTCGAGAGCAATTGTGATGGCCAAGCATCGACTGGTGTCGGGCTTGTCGGCGTTTATGTGTGGTAGTTCCAAATCAAGAGTTTTACTAATGCTAAAAAGACAGGCTAAACAGGGCTTTTTGGAGGACGCTGGAGGACAGACGATTATTATTCAGGAAGACGGTTTTAGGACGAGTCACTGGCCGATTCGAGCGCCTCGATGAACTCGTCTACTCGCGCGGCGTTCACCTTGAGCAGGAACTGCGTCAGCGCGCCGTCCACCTGCAGCGCCAGCGTCACTCCTGTCTTCTTGCCCTTGGCCTCGTGGGGATGCACCTTCAGGCCCTTGTAGAGCGCCGTGTTCAGCACAATCTTGCCGATCTCGTTGCGAACCAGGATGCGGCCGCTCTTGGTGTCTTTGCTGACGAGCACCTTGAGCGGGTGCACGCCCTTGTCTGCCCAGCGCTTCTCGTCCTTCTTGAACTCGAAGACCTTGGCCTTCTCCACCTCGAACGTGCAGTCGTCGTCGGGCGAATCACTCTAAGCAGCACACCCCAGAGATACAACAGTGCTTAGCCCGACAAGTACAACAAGCGAGGGGTAATAACAGGACCAGCATGTACCTTGAGGATAACGGTGGCTTCCTCGCGTCCAATCTGCTCCTCGTCTTCGTCCTGCGCCGGAGCAGCAGCACTCGTCGAAGCTGCAGAAGCTCCAAAGCTAAACGACGGAGCCGTCGGCGCATTTGATTCAACAGGCTTGGCGGCAGTCAAGTTCCCAAATGAAAAGCCACCTGTGGAGGCTGAGGAAGTTGCAGGAGCTGCAGGCTTTGGCAGAGCTCCGAACGAGAACGCAGGAGTGACCTTCTCCTCCGCCGAGTCGGATTTCTTCGAGAAGAGAGAACTGC
Organism: Phytophthora quininea; assembly: GCA_011947345.1. Classification (NCBI taxonomy): domain Eukaryota; phylum Oomycota; class Peronosporomycetes; order Peronosporales; family Peronosporaceae; genus Phytophthora; species Phytophthora quininea. The sequence continues at coordinate 52,917 of JAAVTG010000137.1, forward strand.
CTCCGCCACCGAATGAAAAGCCACTGGTGGCAGGGGTCTTTGCGGGTTCGTCGTCACTCTTTTGGGAGCAGTGCTGCCACCGAACGAAAACGCGGGAGCAGGGGCAGCAACAGGTTCTGCATTTGCCGCCGAAGAGAACGTACTGCTCCCACCGAACGACAGCGCCGGTTTGGCTGCAGGTGACTCATCAATAGGCTTTGAACTCGCAGAGGCACCAAACGAAAATGGTGCAGGTGTTGCACGATTGGACTGCTCGTTGATGGCAACAGGTTTGGTCGACGAGTGCTTGGACCCAATCTCAGCCGCGTACTTCAAGTAATCCTGCACAGAGTTCACGAGTTAGCTCCTGGTTACTCTATAATCCTTCCAGCGACCAATGCACACCTGAATAGCAGCCTCCCAGCTCACACTCGGGTTCTGCTGGGCTTGTCCATTGACAAACGCCAGGAACTCCTTGTTGAGTCCCTCCATGGCCTCCTGATAACTCCCCGACGTGGTGGAGCTGGTAGTCACCGCAGTTTTCTCTACTGTCGGGGCTTTAGCAGCTTCCGTAAGTCCCGAAAATCCCGCGAAGGGGTTCGCAGCAGCAGGTTTGGCGGTCGTCAGTCCCTAAAGCAACCGAACAACATCAATAAGAAAGCCATTCATAAACCAGCAAACTAACAGCACATTTCCCACCTGGAAGCCTCCGAACGGGTTGCTCTTGGCGGGGGATGAGGGCGCAGCGGCAGCCGCGGGCTTGGCAGCTGGAGGGCGGCCGCCGACGCGAGCCTTGACGATCTTGCGCTTGCGGATCGAGTCTTCGGACGCGCGCTGGAAGCCGATCTCGAAGGAGTCGCTGGCGACCTCGTCCGCAGCCTCGTACTCCTCGCGGCGCATCTGGCCGTTCTCGTTGCGTCGCTTCGCCATGGCCGACCGAGCAGCAGCAATGGACCTCGCTTGGCAATTCTGTGGAGTGGCCGTTGTGGAGCAGCAACTCTATATAGTGACATGGTGAATGTCATTATACGGGAAATGTAGCCATCAACTGATGGGTGACCAAGCAGATCCCGATGCCAAGGAAAGGTGTTCTACGTTGGCCATGGCGCTGCCGTCTTCCTGCTGCTGCTGCTGTTGTCGTAGATCGTTTTGCTGCGGACTGTCTCGGTGGTTCTCGTCTACGCCATCGGGTGCTTCTTCTTCCGCGCCAACGGGGCCACCGCCGTGGCCGTGACCGCCTCTAGCGCCCAAACTCATTCTTGTTTTCGAAACGGAGCGCGTCAAGAAGCAGATGTGGTTGCGGCGTTAAGGCTCCCCGAGGCGTCCACCGCCAAGCAGCAGCAGATACGTAGCAATCTGGACAAGCGGTTCGAGGCCTGGGAGGCCTAGGAGGCCATACAGGAAGAGTTCCGACCCGAAGAGCTGAGGAGAGAGCGAGAGGAGGCGGCACTGGAACGCAAGGAAGAAGCTAACGAGAAGGTAAACTGAAAAAGCTGGTGACTTGTATGTAAAGTGAGGTGGACTCATATTTGTTGTTGCAGCGCGCGCGACAAGCGATGAAAAGTGTAAAAGCAGACCGCAGCGAAGAATACCACTCAAGTATTAGCCGAGGCGCAGGCCAAGGTGAATGTTGCCGAGTCTGAACGCGACGCGGCCAAGAAGGAGACCAAGCGGTTCGGTTAGAAGAACAGCTCAGCGCTGTCTTGACGGAGCTTGAAGAAATGCTCAAGGAGAAGACCATGGTGATGCTGAAACTCATGGCTTTGGACGGACAATTGTCCGAGCAGTGCAATCGCAGCCTCTTCACTGCTACCTCTCTGGACCTCCCTGCTGATCTCGGATTTCGACGTAGAGCAGTGACCGGCTCCGCTGCCAACCACCGGTGCCTGGTACAATCCAATAACCGTAATGATATTTTCGATGAGTCTAAACGCAGTTTGAAAGCTTCGACTGTGAGAGCGACGAAGAGTTCGAACACTACGTGGAAATTCGCAACACTCTAATGACCAAGGTCGACGGACGAATTAGAAACGGCAAGTTCCGGCGGCTGCAGCAAGGGAAACGATGGGCTTGCCGCGGCAACAAACTCATTCTGCACTATTCCACGACCTGACCTGACAAGTTTATACTGCTCGAGTGTCTACGTAGAGATCTCCCCACTACGCCTTCACATATGTCTTGATCTTCGCGGCAATGTCGTCCACGCGCGCATTCTGCGTAAAGAAGTCGAGGAACTCGCCATCGGGGCCCACCAAATACATCACGATGGAGTGGTCCACCAGGTAGTCGTCGTCGTCGTCTTCGTTCTCGTCCGCCTTGGAAAAGTACACGCGGTAGGCCTTGGAGATGTCCGCGACCTGGTCGCGCGTGCCGGTGAGCATCTTGAACTTGGGATGGAAGTCGGCCTTGTAGGCCTGCATCTGGGCCACCGTGTCGCGCTTCGGGTCCACCGTCACGAAGAGCGGCACGACCTCGGGTAAATTTTCTGCCTCCAGCTTGTCCAGCACGTCGCCGATGCGCACCAGCTCGTTGGGGCAAATGTCGGGGCAGTGCGTGAAGCCAAAGTACAGCAGCGCATACTTGCCGCGGAACGACGCGTCGGTCACGGCGCGCTTCGTGTCGCAGTCCACCAGCGTCCACGGTCCGCCCAGAAGCGGCTTGCCAATGGAAGTCACCTTGGACGTGGCTGTCGGCAGCACAAAGCAGCATCAACACATCAGTCCACAGCTCAGCATGCTTTCATCTCAGTCGTGTATCTACGCACTCTGTGTCTGCAGTCGGTCCTTCTCCGAATAGTAGTAGTACACGACACCGCTGCCAACCACACCGGCAAGCGCGAGGCCGCTCCAGGACACTGGCTGCGCATTGCAACGACAAAGGTGTCAGCAGCCTGCAGACAAACACCAGTGCAGCAGCTTGCTACCAACGCACACCAAACTTGTCCGCACGCGTGCCCGGCACAGGAGCATCGGAGAATGCGCGACGCGCCATGCGGTTCACCGCGCCGCGGCGCAGGGTCTTCGCGGCCTGCAGCACCTTGCTCGCCATCGCGTCAATCTGAAAGTGGTCGAAAAGCTCACGCGCAGAAGCTCATGAGCGTGGGGCCACGAATTTATCTTGGCATTTGTATGTGATACAATTGGCTGGGGCCATTTTGCGTCGGATCTATTACGAACCAGGCGGGGATGGCGGACGACGGCGCGCGGCTCATGGCGCGCTACGTGCGGCCCATCTACGACGCCATCGACGCGCGCAACTACAAGGCGGCCATCAAGCTGTGCACGCACAAGCGCGTGGCGGCGCTGGACATCGTGCAGGTGCTCAAGGCGCACTGCCTGGAGCGCACGGGCCGCGTGGACGAGGCGCTGGACATCTGCCGCCGCGTGCAGCGCCACCAGCCCACGGACGACACGCTGCTCAACACGATGAACCTGGTCTTCAAGCTGAGCGGCTGTGAGCACGAGATGCTGCCGACGTTCGAGCATGCATGCGCCGTCAGCAGCCCGCCCAACGAAGAGCTGTTCCAGTCGCTGTTCGTGGCCTACGCCAAGCGCGGGGAGTTCCTCAAGCAGCAGCAGACGGCGCTCAAGATGTTCAAGAACTTTGGCAACATCAAGTATGTGTGCTGGGCCGCGCTGAGCATGATGCTGCAGGTGGAGCACGGCGGAACCCCCGCCAGGATGCTCGCTCTGGCCGAGAAGATGCTGCTCAAGACCCTGAGGGACTCTGGGTCGGACGACGGGGAGGCGCTGCAGCTGACGCTGCTCATGATGCAGCTGCAGGACAAGCACGCAGACGCGCTGCAGGCGTTTGACGAGTTTGTCAAGCCCGAGACCGACGGCAAGGAGAAGAAGGACAAGCAGGTGGTTCCCATGGGACGAGCCATGGAAGGCGAGGGCGTATACGATGAAGAGATCGAATTGGGGCCGATGCAGGCGATCGACAGATTGTCGCTGGAAGCCACGCTGGCAAAGAACGTGAGCAACTGGGACCGTTGCGCTGCAGTGAACCGGAGGCTGCTGGAGGAGTACAATGCCGATGACTGGACCTTCCTGAAGGAGTACATCGCTGCACGATTCGAAGAGGAACCAACGCGTTCCGGTGAGGAGTTGCTTGCGTTTGGTCAGGAGATCACTGATTTCCTTGACGAATTACAGTCTCGCCCGGGCAATGAGCGGATCCGCGGGCCTGCTCTCGCGAAAATCCATGTCATGAGCGAAATCTTGCGGCGTCTGAATGCACTGTCAGCACCGCAAGTGGGCCAAGTTGAGGAGAAGCTGCAAGAGCTCATCGTTGCATACGCTGATCGTTTTTACTCGAAGGCGTGCTGCTTTACCGATTTAAAGCAATTCTTCTCGCTCTACCTCAAGGACAGCGCATCAGTATCAGCCTCGGCAAAGACCAAGCTAACGGACTATTTCTCCACGATGTCGGAAAAGTCTTCAAGCCTTCTCAAGAATGTGCCAACCACCGAGGACGTCGACGAGAAGGTCCGCACGGAAGGTCTTGGCAACCTGAACCGACGGCTGCTAGCGCTAAAGACGCTCCGATTCCTAGGATCCTTCGACTCGTTTGAAATTAAAGACCTGGAACGTGTAGTGAAAGAGCTCGAGGGTGAGTATGAAGCCACTAGCTGGATCAACGTCGGCAGCGCTGGCGGACAACGGGAGGTACAGCCCACGGACGACTTGTTGCTACTCGCCACGCACTTTTTGTTGGATTTGTATCAGCAATCCAGTGGACACCGCGAGTATCTCGAACGTGCCGCCGCACTGCTCGAGTACGGCCTTGAGAAGAGCGCATACAACTTCCAGATGAAGTTGATTCTCTCTCGGGTGTATGGATACCTCGGAGCCGCAGAGGCCATGCTGAGTCGCCACGCCGAGCTGGACGTGAAATACGTGCAGTTGGACTCTCTGTCGTACTTGGTGCTGGACAAAATGCTCAACTTGTGCCAATTTTCGAAGGCCCAAAAACTGCTTAATCGGATCGCAGCTTTGCACCGCAGCGCCGCGAACGACACGCCAGAGTACATTGCCCGCTCTTACCGTCTCGGTGTCTACTCGAAGGTTATCGACATGTCAAAGTTCTTGCACAAACGTATGAAGAAGTCTCACACACTCGCCATCACCAAGGGAGAAACCTTGCGGTTCGAGCTGCTCGACGCTTTATCGCTTGGCCCCGCAAAGCTGCACGAGTTCGTGACTTCAGCTAGTCTTGACCAAGAAATTGCTGACATAGATAGCATGCTTGTGGCGGATGGCTCCCAGCTTTCTCACAATCAACACCGCGAGATCATTGTCCACTGGACTTCCAAGGAGCAGATCCCTACAGGCGACCAATTCGCACAGGATACTGCGTCTCTCGTGGAATGCGATCGATCTGCTGACACGAACTCGTCGCTGGTGTGGCTAAAACTCCGCGTGCTTGTACCAAAGCTGCTCCGAAGTCTTGCTATGGATGATGAGGCAGCGATGGAGAGTTACTCGAAGGAGTACGACGAGCATGTCAGCCAATTACACCTCGCCAGTTCGAATTCTGCGTCCTTGCAGCTCCAGGAGAAACTCTGGAAGTGGAGTTCTGAGGCGATCGGTCTGTCTATAAAGTTTGTTGGCGCTGTTAACGGCAGCGAAAGCGATTCAGCTGCAGCACTTGAACAGCTCCAGAGCGACTTCACCGCGATCGTGGAGGAGCTCCAGGCATCGTTGGTGTTCACGCCCACCCGTTCCAACAGCGAGGTGGTGGCCTTGTCTCCCTATGGCGTGTCTTCTCTTTCAGCACTGCTGTTGGATTGCGGCCTGTCGTCCCTGAGCGCGCTGGCCATCGCCCATCGCGCTGTGCACAAGAAGAAGGGCAAGAAGAGCGAGCAGCTCACAGCCAGCGCCAACGCGCTGCGCAATCTTTTCAAGCACATGCAAGAGGATCTGAGTGCACTGGAGGCGTACATCGCGCAGCTTCAGCTGGCGTCTAACGTCGCCAGTGACGTGTCGTCTTCGGTGCGAGGCCAAACCCAGCAAAAGGCTCACGACAATATGGTCAAGTCGTACAAGTCGCTGCAGTTGCGAATGGAGCAGCTCCTGCGCGACCGATGCGTCAGTATCCGCGCCATTTTGCAGAAGTAAGGCGGCCCTACCAAGGCCCCGTAGTAGAGAACTAAGGAAGTAGACGCTCTTCAGAGGGTAAAACATCACGTTGAAGTGCTTGTGCTTGAGCGGCCGAGTGAAGCCCTAAACCCTAAACCCTAAAATCGCAGCAGCAGCCCATGGTGGGCGGGCGGAGCAGGACCTACGCTGCTGCCCGTGGCAGCGGCGCGCGAGGACCGACCAACGGAGGGCTGCGTGCAGAGTCCTCGGACACGTCTACTGCCGGCGATGCGGCGTCCAGCGCGTCGGGCGCCTCCGTCTCGGGCGCCGGCGGCCTAACTCACAACAACAACGTCCACGTGCGCTTCGATGTGAACGCCAGCGCGCTCAGCGTGGACGCCACCGGCTCCGTGGCAGTGCTGGCTGGTCGCAGAGGACTCCATTTGGTGGACCTGGAGGCGCCGTTCATGCCACCAGCCACGCTGCATCACCAGACGAAGCTCGAGGTGACGGTGGTCAAGTGCAATCCGCACGCACTCTTCAAGAGCCACGTGGCGTCGTCTTCCAACCGCAATACGCTCATTTGGGATATTGCAGGCGTCGGGGTGGGAACAAGATCCTCGGCTTCTATTGGGGAGGCTTCGTCTAGCAGCTACAAGCACAGCCACGGCAATGGAGGAAGAGGCGGCGGGAATTCAGGTCAAACGACACCGCAGCCGCTCGTGGCCACGCTGCGAGCCCACACACGGCCGGTGAGCGATGTGGCTTGGTCTCCGATGGAACCTTCACTGCTGGCGACGTGCTCAGCAGACGCCAAGACGCTGCTGTGGGATATGCGCTCCCTCAACGACCCGTGCAGACGCTCAACGCGTACAACACCAGTGTGCTCCAGGTGGAGTGGAACCGAGTGGATGCAACGTCTCTGGCTACAGCACATGATGGAGAAGTTCGTGTTTGGGATTTACGAGCTAGTGGGGAGAAAACGGTGGCGCCAGCGGCGCTGATCACGGCGCATATGCAAAAGATCTATGGGCTTGACTGGCATCCACAGCGCATGTACGAGCTGGTCACGTGCTCTGAGGATAAAACTGTGAAATTCTGGGATGTCATGCAGCCTCGAGTTTGTCAAGGAACTCTGACAACGGGGCGCCCGTGTGGAAGGCGCAGTACACGCCATTCGGTGACGGACTGGTGACTATTTCACAGCGGATGGATAGTACGATTCGCCTGTGGGCGCTATCGCATGGCGATGGGAACCATGTTGGCAACGTAGATAGCGGAGACATGGACATTGCAGGTACTAACGCTAGCTCTTCCGTCACTGCAGAGCTGGTGCACTCGTTTGTGGGCCATGGTGATCTGGTGAAGGGCATGGCATGGCGCGTTCGACCGCAAACCAGTGTGTACCAGCTCGTTTCCTGGTCTAAAGATCAAGAGCTGCGTCTCTGGAATGTGGACGTACCGCAGCTTGAAGCTTGTGGATACGATACGGCGTCCTATCTGGCAGATGCAGCGCCGTCTGAAGGGGTCAACACGACCGCTCGACAGGAAAGTACCCGTCGGCAAATGCATGCCGAATTTGCTGAGATGCACACACACCATTCGAGTTATAATCTCTCAACTTTGAAGACAGACTTTGTACCGCTCGTGGTGCCGAAGATGGCGATGCCATTGAGTACGGACGAATATACGTTTGAGGGGAACGATAGTTCACTCCAAGCACTCCTTGCACTAGAAGAGGAGCTGATCAAGGGTGGAGACGTTCAACCAGAATCGACACCCGAAGATGATGAGCCATCGCCAGGTGGAGACAAGGGCGATACGATTGCGGAGGAGGGAGACGTCGATGCAAAAGAACGAACGTCAAGTTCTAATGGAGCAAGAGCTCTGCCGTGCCCACGCATTTCAGGCGCATCCTTCAGTGGGCCTAACATGCTGCTTGTGTTTGATTCCCGAGTGGCAATTGGTCAATCGCGCAGCGCGGCAGTTGTTTCCTCAGTCGCTGCTGGAAAAGAGAGCAAACCACAGGTGGCCCCATATAAACTGCCTCGTACGTACGAAGAGCTGTTGGATCTGAGAGATTCCCGCTTTGCGACCAAGAAGAACAAGAAGCCGCCTGTAAAGTTGTTGTCATCCACAAATATGCTCGGGAGTATGGACGTTGGAGCGAACGACTGGGCAGCACAGCAACAGCAAGAGTTAATTGACGGTGGTGTTGTCGTGGGTGTGTTCGGTGATGATGTGGACAACCATTCTGTTGCTCCCCATGGCTATCGACACTCGTCCATGTATTACTCTTCTGGCAGCGGGGGTCCCGGCAATGAGGAGCTTGTGGGTGGTGGCGTGAATGAGATCGATCCATCCATTCACGGAGGATCTGAGTACTTGAACACCTACTTCTCGAGCGCCGAGTATCATCTACCCGTGAATAACCCGGATCACTTGCTGTCGATGCCGCCAAGCGTGACTCCGGGCCTGAATCTCTCTCCTCGTGCATCGGCTGTTCGATCCAGTACTGCGGAACGAATGAAGCGAATGGAGCACGCTGCACCTGCTTTGAATCTCGATCTTAGCATCAGCGTGACGATTCTCGACCTCTCCAAACTCTGTGGCGTATCGTCCATCCTGACTTACCAGACGAACACGATACCGAGCAGCTCATCGCCCTTTGTGTCATCTCCAAAGGCAAACGCTCTGATCAAGCGAAAAAGGGGCCAGCATGGATCGATGAATCGATCAATGGTCTCCTGGATGCTGCGTGCAGCAGAAGACATGTCTGGGAAACGTGGTCTGTCAAAGAACAATCTCAGTCGTGTGCTGAAAGGGCTACTACCTGACGGTGACCCCGCTTCTGTTGACCGAAGAGCAGAGGATGATCTCTTACGCGTGGACGAGAGCAAAGTTTGGCTGCGACTTGTGCGCAGAATGCTCAGGTTGCTCAACTGGCAGGACGAAGCGACTTGCAGCAAATTTGGTCGCTTTTGGAGATCTCCACAGCTCCAGTAGTGGAGCTGCCCATCTACAAGAACAGCACCCATTCCTCGTCGATATCGCTATGCCTGCGAACGTCGCACCCGTGGAGTGCACACCCTCTCGGTAAGCGTCTGGTGCACAAAATATTGGACATGTATGAGCAAGCAGGCGATGTACAAGCACTAGCGTCGATTGTGTGCGCGTTGAAACCAACGGAGCGCAAGGATCAGCAGGAGCTGCGCGACTCAGCGGCTCCTTTGACGAAATCAACGGACGATCAGCTCCCGGTTGTTCGTGAGGACAGACATTCAAGCATCACGGAAATGGACAGCGCGGCGTCCAGCACAACCGGTGCTCCAACAAGTACTACTAGCAGTGGCTTGCGTTCGAGACGATCCTCTTCGAACATGCTGTCGCAATTGGCGAACAACTTTGCAGACTCTAACGAAACTCCTCCTGTGATGCAAGGCACTCGGCGGTCTACTAGCCACAGCGAAGCACGGTCTCAGGGACTTGGCGTGGAGAAGGATGTATCATCGTTGCGTGCTTCAAAAGACTGGCCTCTGCCTTCAGGGAGCAGCAATGGCAGTGCTGGCCCGTCCAGTCTACACTCTAGTCCCGTACGAGAGCACTCGCTACTGATTGCAAACGCGTCGGGGCTCCCGATGATGAGTCGTGAGGCGCCACCGAAAGCTGGAGGCCCGTCAGGATGGAAAATGGATTTCGAACGGCTAGAAAATCCTTTTAAGACGTGGAGTGGCGGGGCGTCGAAGGAGGCTCCACCTCCTCGACTAACTACAGACACATTTCAGCCCCCAGTTCAAGCAGTGAACGGGAAATCTCCAGCAACGGCAATGGCCGTGACAGCTTCGCCTACGATTAATTCAATGTCGCCGTCTCCTCTGCAAACAACTCTGAGCAGAGAAGAAGAGGTAGACGCGAACGATCGCGTCCTCTTGGAGCTCAGCTTCCGGTCAGTGGAGGAGGACAAGTGTCTGTTGTCGCCTGAAGACGAGGCTCGCTACGACATTTACAAGGAGGCGTATGCTGATGTGTTGTACCGCTATGGAGCTATGAATTTGCGCAACGAGGTGCTCAAGACGATGTCCCATGGCTCTCATGACCAGCGTGGCATTTCGCTTGGATTGATCTGCGGCTCGTGCAACTCGGTACGTTTGTCTGCGTGGAAGGCGAGTAAGTGTTGGCTGATCGTATCGTTTTGTCTGCTCAGAAAACCACCGACCCTGTGTGCTCAAACTGCCACGACTTTGCGGTGCGGTGCTCTGTGTGTCAACTGGTGGTGCGCGGACAGTCGATGTTCTGCATGACGTGCGGTCATGGCGGCCACTCGGCTCACCTGCGCGAGTGGTTTGAGATGGAGACAGCATGCCCGACTGGATGTGGCTGTTGGTGCAAGCAGGCCACAGCAACGATGCCTTCGTTCCAGCCAGAGCAGCAGGAGGCAGACCACACCGTGCCGCCGTCAAGATCGCACTCGTTCTAGGCAACTTCAAGTTCGAACATGGATACATTGTGTTTGGCGCCACACCAAATGACGCCGTCATTCCAGGACATGCCTGGCTTCCACCACTTTCACAGCAGCAACTATGCGCGGCAGCGGCTTGAGTATCGAGCGGTTCATCAAGGGCAAGGCGCAGCGGTCCAAGAGCGATGCCAAGAGCAAGAAGAAGACCATCATCCACAAGGCGCAGCGACGCCGCGAGTACGAGAAGGTGAAGAGGCGCGAGGGAGCCAAAGCTGCTGACGCCAGCGAGGGAGCGACGTCCTTCTACGACAAGTTCTTTAGCGATCTGAAGAGCGGGGAGGTCGACGAGGACGGAGAGCAGGTGGAACAGACGCACAGAGAGAAGGGCGAGCAGCGCCATGAGGCCAAGCCAGACCCGTTTTTCAAGGCCAAGAAGAAGGCGGCCGTCACCAAGAGCGAGAAGCTGCGTGCTCGCGAGGAGAAGAAGAAGCGCGTCGCAGAGGCGGAGAAGAAGGTCACGCAGCGCAAGAAGCGCCACGTGAAGCTCAGTCAGCGCACGGCGACGGGCCAACCAGTTGTGCGCAACCATATCAACGACCTGCTGTCTCGACTGCAAGCCGAGAAAAAGAGGGAGGGCAAGTAGCTCTGGCCGCACTGTGGTCTCCCAGCCATCGCGTCCGATCCGGTACGCTAGCGCGACTTATTTAGCAAGTGTGAATGCAAGTCATGAACGATTCTTGCTCGGAAGGAAGTTGCTGCCGACTCTGTTAAACCCATCGCTTCAACTTGGCCACATCTTTCTCCTCAAACAGCTCGAGACTTTATCAAACTTGGTTGTTTTTGTTGCGTTAATGATGGCTAAAAGTGGTGAGAGCGCACACGACCTGCCGCTCGTCGTGGACGAAGTTGCCTGTATCTTTTGATCCCTTCACGTTCAGCTGTACACCAACCAACGTTGGACCGATCTAACGGCAGACCCGTCCCTCCCAGACGCAACCTGAAGCGTGCGCGCCCCAGCTGCGAGCGCTTACTTGGCCATGGGGTGCGCAGCGATGTAGTCGATGACCTGCGCGGGCGTCAGCAGCTTCTCCGACTCGTTGTCCGGGATCTCAATGGTGAACTCCTCCTCCATGGCCATGACAACCTCCACCACGTCCAGCGAGTCCAGGCCCAGGTCCTCCTGGAACTTGGCGGCCTCCTTGACGGCATCGGCGTCCACCTTCTCGAAGTTCTTGACCACGCCCAGCACGCGCTCGCTCACCTCGTTGCGGTCCAGGAACGTCTGCGCGCTGAAGAAGCGGACGGACGGGGCCGCGCGCACGAACTGCGGGCGCGCCACGGCGGCGCGGGCCAGCGGGCGGAGTGCAGACACGAAGCGGTTCATTCTTATACGTCTGTGGGGCTGTGGGCGACTGAGCGAGTGACCTGCCGAGCTTGTGGCCGTCGCCCCTTGTCCTAGACTAGGTGAAATATCCACCCTAACATAGTTATTTACCTATACTAGGATGGTGTGAACCACCAAAACATACTTGTCATTTGTATGGTTCCATACAAATGTCAGTCAAGTCTGACCAGCGATGGCATCAACGACGTCCGAGGAAGCGCATGCCGCGGGCGACCAAGCGCCGCAGAGCGCGCGGGATTGGTGGGGCGCTCGCGAGCTGGAGGTGGAGCGAGAACTGGCCTGCAGTCTGCAGAGGCGGATGGAGGCGCAGAGGGCGCAGCTGTACGCGTTCAAGACGGAGCAGAGCAAGTGGGAGCACGAGCTGCAGGTATTATACTTCGTGACCGGCTGCAATGGCTGTTGGGAACCAAATCTAATGACGGTTTTGTATGTATGACGTGTTGCAATTCTAGCTGCGGATCTCCAAGTACGCGCACGACCGCAAGCTGCTGAGCGAGCACAATGTAGAGCTGCAGGAGGAACTGACGGCTATGGAGGAGAAGTTCACAGCACACCAGAAAGAGATGGACGCACAGGTACAACACGTCATCGAACTGGAAGGTCTTTTGCACGAGAATCACATCGACACCGAGCAGATGCGAGAGTTGAAGCAGAAGAACAAAGAGCTGGAGCAGGTGGGGCAAACATTGCAGCATTCTTCGTCGCAGGTTCTTAACGTTGGATATGTTGCTAATGCAGCGACTGCGGCAATGGGAACGCTTCTACCGAGAAGAGAAGGTGGTGCTTGCAGACGCACAGCAGAAGCAGCAGGAAGAGCTTCTGGCAGAACTAGAACATCTATTGGGTGCGTCAGAGGAAGAACTAACGTCGCGACAGCATAGCGCTCGTAAACGAAGCCAAAAAGGTAACAGCGAACACCTTTGCAAGAGCCAAGCACGCAGCGACGAGGCCGGAGACGACCCACTTGTAACCCGGATCAAGGAGCTAGAAGCGGCCTGCAAGCAGAAGGCAATGCCAACGCTTCTTGCAGCTTTTAACGGCATTTCTAACTATTGTTTTCGTTTTCGCCTCGCAGGATCAAGCGATCTTTTCGTTGAAGTCTGTGTTGGAGCAGCAAGAAATCACATTCGACGAGAAGCTCAAGATCGTCACGGCCAAGTACGACCAAGTGAAAGCCATCAACATGGCGCTGCAGGTACCTGGGGACCCAATGAGTCTTGACTCCCTGAGTTGTAGCTAACGAAACGTTTTTCGTTCTTTCTCGTCGCTGACAGAAACGATTAATGCACGCATTAACAGAAGGAACTGGGAAGCCTTGATCCCAGGTGTGTAGCTGAAAAAGCCGTCTGCGCAGAATTATAAGTGGACATTGTAACCAAGATTGCAGTTGGATAAATAGTCCTTCGGACGACGCACGCGTTGCAGGAGAAGCTTTTCAAAAGCGCCGTCACGATTCAAATCTCCTAGGGACTTGTAGAAGTTGCAGCTCCTGCCGGCCATCGCCTTACTGCTGCACTTGGATATTGTACTTGCGCTACCCAACGTTCACGTACGAGTGAGCATGTCAGTACCACATATACTGGTGGATGGATAACGGACGATTTATTTGACGCACCTGCCATTCATCGGCCTGCGCCTCCTTCTGCTTGATGCTCTCGTTGAGCTGCGCCAGCACCTGCGCAATGCCGTCGCGGTTGGCCGTCACTGCGGCAGCACCTCCTGCACTGTGCGCTGCACCAGCACGGCGCCCACCATGCGGTAGGCCTTGCGGTCCTGCGGCAGCTCGCCCAGCGTCTGGATCACGCGGTCGTGCTCGGTGGTCTCGATCTCCAGCTCCGCGATCTTCTCGGCCATCTGCCGCACCTCCGAGCGCAGACTCTTGTACGTCGCTACCACTTGCTGCTCCGTGATCTGCTGCTCCGCCATGGTCGCCGCTGTTGCTGTTTTGATGTGTTCTGATGGCATATATGCTCGGCGATAGGTTGGCAGAAATCACTTGCGGTTTGTATATGCGACCGATAACGGACAGTCAGGGCCATTGGTTTTGGAGCAGCGTCTTCGAAGCTCATGGGACTCTGGTCATTGAGAAATTCAACTGACTCTACTGAAGCACCATGCAGAACGAAGCCGGCCAGTCCATTGACATCTACATCCCGCGCAAGTGGTGCGTGTGTCTCGCTTAAGCTCTCTGCTCTGCCGTCGCATTTCTGACAGTCGCTTTCTGCTGACAGCTCGTGGACCAACCGCATCCTGGCGGCCAAGGACCACGCCTCCGTGCAGATCAACGTCGGCCGCGTGAACGCCAACGGCGTCTTCACGGGCGAGTCGGACACGTTCGCTCTGGCTGGCTACATCCGCCACCACGGCGAGGGCGACCAGGCCATCACGGAGCTGGCCCGCCAGGCCGATGCCGCCAAGAACTAAGCGGCTGCTATACCTCTGCACCATCAGGGCCTGGCTGCTTGTCCGTCTAGCTGATACATTACCGCGTTCTCGTTCGTTTTGGATGAAGCGCTTGCAAGTTCGCTAGCAGGAAAGCAGGCAGCGCTGCTTACAGAGTCGGTTGCTCGGGGAGTTGATCCTGCCTTCGACTTGGTCGGTCCGATTCATTAATTTAAGTATGGTCTCCGAACCAGCAAGAAGAAGCAGTTCAACCACCCGCCATTTGTCGTCGTCCTCCCTGAGATTTCCTCTGTTGTGTTTATAGTACAGCTATATCGACATCTTAGTGTTCTTGAAAAGAACAAGCTCCAGCGTCATCGCCATCTCTTTGCGCTCGTCGTTCGCAGCAGGTAGGAGGCGGAACTCATCGTAAAGGTTGACAATCAGTTTTCTGCTACAATAGTGCATTTACCATCAACTTCGGCTAGGAAAGATCAGCATGTATTCAACCCCTGCATGTCCTATAGGCGAGCTGTCCACCACTACTATAGTCTCTCTTGGCAGTGCTGCTTGTCGCCTTGTAGATCACCGCGAGACGTCTATTAGTATATGGCGCATACAAGATCCGCTTTAACCCTGCACAAGCACCACGACCAGTTAAACCCGCTGCCTGTACATTGTTAAGAGCTTTAGGATTTGGGGGACGCACCTGCGGGCCACGCTGCACCATGGCCTCCGAGACGACCTTCATGGTGTCGATGTACCTGTTGATACACAGAGCGAGGCAGTTCTGCTGCTTGCCGTCCAGCTTGCCGTTGGGGCGCGTGATGCACTTGTCGAAGCACTTCTCCTGCAGGTTCTGCGTCAGCTCCTGCAGAGCCTGCTGCTGCACCTCCGAGCGCACCTGCCAGGCCACACACAACCACCAAGTCCAGAGGTCAGCTCTACAGCCAATCGGGGCAATCTCTCGGCTGCAGTCGGGGACGTACTCGGTTGACCAGCTCGGCCTTTTGCTGTGGGGTGAAGTTGGCTCCATCCATCGTGCTGCCGTCACGTGCTTCACGTACTAGAGATGGCGATCGCAGACTGCACCGAGCTGCTCAAGCCCTTGAAATTGTTACTTCTACGATCGGAAGTAACCAGATGAAGTGTTATCACTACTTCAATTTATCCATCATGCACACGAACCAGCATGCGCGATGAGCTCACTTTCCGACCGCAGACTTGAGTCGAGGACCGTTGAGGACAACATGCACCCGCCGCTTGACCGCGCGCACCCGGACTGCCAGGCCGTACGCTCTGCATTCCGCGTATGTTCAAAAGACATGGAGTGACAATGTTTGTTTGATGCCCATCCACACCGCAGGAGATCAAGGCGCTGCTGCAGTGCCACGACGAGAACCCGTACGCCAAGTTCTTTGGCGTCTGCGGCGATGTCAAGACGGCGCTGGACAAGTGCTTCAAGGCCGAGAAGATCCGCGTGCGCAACGCCAACTTTGCCCACGCCAAGGCCTCGGACGCCTATGTGAGGCAGAAAATGCAGGAGCGTCGCGACCGAGTGGCAGCAGAGGAGAAGGCCAAGGCGGGAGCCCAACACGCAGCAGCGTAGACGGACACCAACCCGCAGCAACTGAGAAGCCACCCAAGCGAGAAAATGTTGTTTTAGTTTCGTGTATTAGTTCGCTGAGAAGGAAGTTATAGGACAAACGCAGCAATAGAATCGACACAGCTCTTGAACCGCTACTGCGTTCCCACCTCTTTTCTTGCTGTCTATCCGATAGGTGCAAGGGTAGGGCACAAGAAGTATCGAGACAAACTGTGCCTCTCACTTTTGCTCTTCACCTTCATGCAGCTTGTCGCCTGTGGGGCGGTCCCACACAGAGTATCGCGTCGTCAAGTTCCAGTAGTACAGCTTGCCGCGGTTGTCCAGAGCTGAGCGCCAGTTGCCAAAGCGCTGTCCGATGAGCACCACATCGTCATCGTCCTCTGGCAGATCGCTCGTCTTGACGTTCGTGACGGGCAGTGGACCCCAAGGGATGGTGCCTTCCATGATGTATTTGGCGTCCACCTTCTCCAGGTTCTTCAGCTCTCTCTTCATGTAGTCGGCCACGATACCGGCAATGCGCAGACCCTCCGGCGTCGAGTTCTCCAGCAAATGTTCAGCCACGGCGCTTTGCAAGACGTTGGGTCCGTTCTTCAGTCCCTTGTCGTAGGCGATGCAGGCGTTGAAGCACACCTGCTGCACCTGAGCCAAGTGCTTGTTCACCGTCAGCTCCGAGATGTCCTCGTAGCGGATCCGCACGACTGTCTCTTCCCAGAGTCGGTCGAACATGAGTTCCTGGATGACTTTGCCCTGCTGTCCCTCCAGCGCCAGTCGGCGGTGCACCATCCACACGTGGACCATAAGAAGCGCCTGTTGGGCGCGGAAGGAGCGCGGCAGCCCCAGCACTTTGTACATCTCTGGCTGGGCCGTGACGTTCATGCAGCTCTGGAAGACGGCGGTCGAGTGGCGGAACAGTCGGTCGTCCTCGTTCATGAAGCCCAGCAGCTTGAGCAGCCACTCCCAGCGCTGGAACTGGTTCTGGTTCTGGCTCGCGGTCACGTCAAAGTTGGCCGAGCGGCCCATGAAGTTGCGGCCTGGCGACGGCGGCGCGATGTCCGTCTCGGCCCACACGAACTTGCGCGCAGTCTGCGGCTGCGAGGCATCCGCTGCGGTGGCGAGCTCCGCGGTCAGAAGATGCTGTGAGACGATGCGAGACGCTCCGAGGCCTCTGGTCGGCAGGACGGCGCTGCCGCTGCGATGACTGCACGTCGCCGCCGCTCGCACCAAGACGCTCCGCATGACTTTGATGGACTTGGACCACCGCTTGATTGGCATCCAATACAAATACCAAGTAGTTTCATAATCACTTGAAAATTGTATTGATCACCGTCACAGCTCCCGTAACCAGCCAAAGGCAAAGTCAAAGGCCATCGCAGCCAGCCGGAAGCAATGGGCCGCAAGTCGAGACACACAGCGCGCACAGGCGACGGCGGCGCCGAGGTGCGTCTGCGTAAACACGAGCTGAAGAACGCCGAGATCGCGCAGAAGCACGCGGAGCTGGCGTTCTACGACGACCCGTCGGAGGACGAGAGCGACCACGAGCAGCCGCAGTCGGACGACGACAAGCTGGAGGGCGAGGAAGTGCTAGAGCTGGGCGGAGACGAAGATGATGACGAGGAGGACGGCGACGACAACGACAACATTGACGGATTCGACGCCGACGCAGAGCGCAAGAAGGCGCTGCAGATGGAAGGCCAATGGGGCAAGAAGCGTAAGACCTTCTACTCTGCGGACACGGCCGAGTACGAGCTCGAGTCGGACGAAGAGGTGGCTCAAGACGAAGAGGAGGCGGCACTGGAGCTGCAGCGCAAACAGGCAGACATGATGGACGACGAGGACTTTGGCATCGATGACGCCGAGCCAGAAGCGAGTGAAGAGGAGGAGGAGGAAGACGACGAGAAGGACGGGGCTCCTGCTGTGGACGACGAGGAGCTCGTCGGTGAGCAGCTTGCGGATATTGCGACGCTGGCAGACGATGGCGCTGGGGGCGCTGAGAGCGTCGAGCAGGTGCATAGGGATTTCTCCAAGATGTCCAGGAAGGACAAGCTGCAGATCGTGAACCAGTCGGCTCCTGAGTTGCTCGGGCTGATCTCGGAGCTGGAGGCTGCTACCAAAGAGCTGGAAGAGGTGGTGACGCCGGCAGTGCTGAAACTGCGACCGGTGCGTCGTAAATCTCGCCCGCTTCAGACTGGACTGCGCTACTTGATGACGCGCCAGAACCTGCTGCTCAACTACACGGCCAACATTTCCTTCTACTTGCTGCTGCGTGCCGAGGGCAAGAGCGTGTCGGACCACCCCGTGCTGATGCACTTGCTGCTGCTAAAGAAACAGCTGAACAAACTGCAGGCTCTCGATGAAGTAGTAGATGACCAATTGCAGGACCTGCTTACGAAGGAGCTGCCGCCCGAGCGTGCGCCAAAGGTGGATGATGGCCTCGACAAGTTCTTCGCCAAGACGACAACAACAAACAAGCGCAGTGCCGAAGCCAACGCAACCAAAAAGACAAAGAAGCACAAGAAATCCTCGGGAGATGCATCAGCCGACGAGTTGGCGGAGGCGGAACGATTCTACGAGGAGATGGTTCGCAGTCAGAACGAGCTCAAGAAGAGCAAGAAGGAGTTCTACTCGCACGAGAAGCCTGCCGATTTGGCATCGAGCGACGAGGACAGCGACGTGGAGGGCGGCAAGCGCGGAGCTTCGTACCAGATCATGAAGAACAAGGGGCTGAAGGCACACAAGAGCAAGCTGAACCGCAATCCACGCGTCAAGAAGCGCATGCAATACCGCAAGGCAATTATTCGGCGGAAGGGCCAAGTGCGCGATGTTCGTGTGGGCGAGGCTGGCAAGTACGGCGGCGAGACCACGGGTATCAAGTCCAACCTCACACGCAGTCGCAAGATCCGCAACTAGTTTCTCACGGTAGACCAATACATAGATCCTCTTGCTTCATCTGTCAAAGTTGTTGTTACACAAGCAGCAGTGTATTTAGTAGATGCGTCGTCTGGTTCCTCGACCGAGCAGCTCCATACACACGGCCTGCAGTTGCAGAGCTTTCTGTACGGAATTTACTTGGCAGCCTCGATGGGGCTCTCCCACAGCTTGTGCTCTGCATCGTTCAGCACAATCAGTCAGGGACAATATTGACAAGAAAAAGCTTCCGACGCACCCAAATACACGGGGATGACGCTCAACTCGTCCTCCGCCTGCTCGATCAGCTCCTCCAGCTGTCCGCAGTTAATCTTGCGCTCAATCACGTCCTCCTGCAGCAGCTAGTTAACAACCTGTACCACCAGAATGCCACCATCAATGTATCTGCGTACGTCGTCGTTGGTCTCCACCACGTTGAGACGGAAGTTGGTGATTTGCTCCACCGCGTTGCGGTAGTTCTTGGCCTCAGGCGGCAGCACCTGCAGCAGCAGCAGTAGCGACGTCAGTGAAGTGTCCAAGCAGTCCGTCGATTGACAACCCAGCGCACCTTGACTTCCTCCAGCGTCCGGCGGTAGATCTTGATGAGGTCCTGACGCGCGTTCGGGTTCACCGGCAGGCCCACGAGGCCCGTCGAGGTCTTGGTCACCGCCATACGCAGCACACGAGAGGCCCACATGATGCTCCTGTTCGATCGCCAAAATGAGCGGCGGATAGTGCGGACTGTACGCACACGGCAACGCTCATAGTTTATCCAAGATACAGTACTAATGTACGCATGTGACATGAGTACATTATTCTGTGCGTACATACCAGTTCATAACATAACAGGAATTGGTTCTAGCTCAAAGGAGACCATGAGCGGCGTCTTCCCGGGCAACAGCAGCCTCATCCAGCAGCTTGACAGTGCGTGCCTTTGACTGCAGTTAGGCGTCTCAAGAAGATGGGGCGACGCCGTTGGTTTCTGTTGGTGTGCGGGAATTCTTACAGTGGCAATCCTTCGCTGACCTGCAGAGCAAGTGCTGATGGTCCTACGCGACGGCCGCCACCTCGTCGGCTACCTGCGGAGCTTTGACCAGTTCTGTGCGTGGCAGTTCTATCGGGAATGTGCTTTTGATGGCAGCTATAATAACCTGCTTTGTCTATGGGGCTGCTGCCTATAGCGAACATCATCCTCGAAGACACGTACGAGCGTCACGTGGCAGGAGGACTTTTCTGCGACATCGAGTTGGGTCTGAACATCATCCGGTGCGTCGACGTCGGGATCACTGCTCTTCTAGCAGCACTAACTATTTTTTTACTTGTATCATTTATACAGTGGCGATAACATTGTCCTCCTGGGCGAACTGGTATGATCGCTGCTGCTTCATCCTTCACGAAATGCAGTGAGGAGCTAAGTTTTTGTGGTGCATGACATTCTTGTACGGCAGGACCCGGAAAAAGAACGTGACCAGCCGCACATGAAGCGCGTGGAGCTGGAAGAAGTGCTGGAGGCTGAAGAGCGACTCATGAACGAGGAAGGCTCGGCCAGCGTGCGCCAGCAATGGGACTTTGAGCAGCAGCACTAGTTTCCAACGAGCACTAGATAACAACACTACGGAATGACACTACTTAGTGGGTTTGAGTATCGAAGTTGAAGGCAAGTTTCTTTCGACAGCAACATGAGATTTTGGCAGAGCGTGGAGTGCAGCAGGAGCGAGAAGAAAGAGACAGACATCTACCCGAAGCATTGCGTATCTAATCAAGCGAATGGAAGCTGTTAAACCAACAGGTTTCCAGCCAGCACCTCGTAGGAAAGCACCGAGGAAAGCGATGGCTAATTGAGCTCCAGCCACGGTGTTGCCGCCGAAAATCGAGCGAGCGTGTGAAGACGCCACCAAACAACCAAAATCATTAGGACCGCGCTCGAGGACAAGATAGCTTTTCGTAAAGCGACAAGGATCCGCTACAGGCAGCTGTGATTGGAAACCGCGTCTGTCGAGATGCCAGACTTGCGTTGAAGCTGTCGATATGCTATATAGAGGTTTATATTCCGTTTGAGCTAACTTGAGCCCTGGCCTCTCGTTGTGGGGCTTTTCTGGTGGTGACTCGAAGGGAAGCCGCGGCATCGATCGAAGCAGGAGCCATGGCGGAGCGCAAGACGGTCAAGCTGCCGGACACAGACAACACGAGCCTCACGTGCGCGGCGCGGATCCTGGCCTACGAATGCGCCGATGCCAACCTCGAGTTCATGCGCTGCAAGCAGCGCGACGCCAACCCGCGCGCCTGCCTCGTCCAGGGCGAGAAGGTCACGGCTGCCGTGCTCAAGACGTGCGTCCCAGGGCGATACTTCATAACAGGATTCACATATAAGATACTAACCCACAGTATTACATGGGTGCTGTCTGCAGACTGCGTGAGGTGGAGACCCACTGCGGCGAGACGTACTCGGCGTACAAGAAGGCGCTAAAGAAGAACTGGCACCGGATCGACGAGACGCGGAAGGAGCAGGCTGCGCTGGAGGAGTGCTGGCGACAGCACAAGGCTACAACCAGACCCAGGAGGTCAGGACGAGAAGAAATGAACTTTGGCTTGAGGGATTCCTGACTGATAATTGCTTCGTGTTGTGGTTTTGCAGGACTAGACTGCTGCAACTAGTGCCGAGGGACTGTGTACGCCGTACCAGGAGGCGTCTGCGCAGGCTTTAGATCAAAGAAGTCCCGTGCAAACGAAGAACCCAGTGAGGCCTGGGCCTCCAAGTCAGCCAAGCCAACGAAACAAGTTAAAAAAAGAGGAGATGGAGAAATCAATGCAGTCAACATCATAAATATGCCCCCCTCGAGGAGATTAGCTCAGAATCGGTATTTCCCATGTGACAGCTTTGCAGGGGAGGAATTGATGCGTGGATCAAGATATCGAGTAGACAAGTTGAAGAGCTCAACATTGCAGCTATGGACGGGACTCTATTACATCTTGGGATACAGAGTCGGAAGCCAAAATCGACACAGCATCGTCTAGGTGTGCTTGAAAGGACCCCGCCCACACCAGCGTCCAGACAGGCTTCACTCGTATCAGCGGAGCCAGACAGGTTGGTGGCGTTCGATGCTGCAGCAGGTGCAGCAGGGGTCGACGATCCTTCGAAGCGTCCTCGGAACGCCCACAGACCCAGCGCAGGGTTGGAAATGTAAAAGAACCGCTCGCCATTAGCGTCCACATTCCAGCCATCCTGGAGCTTGTCAATGGGGTACTTTTCGCTCATCTCTTTCAGGTCGCCATAACCAAAGCCGACCCCTTCAACCTCCTCCTTAGTGAGGTGGCCTGGGCAGTACGTGATGCGGAATCGGCCTTCAGAAGAACCGTGGATCAGGTGAGCTGCAGCGCTCAAGTTCTTCATCAGGTCGCGGTTGGCGTTCAAATGGGCAAGCACTTCCTGCGCGACCACAACAAACGTTCAGCCATCGCATGACAATGACGACAAGAATCAGTGTTCGTGTCGTACTGGCGTCGTGCGGTAGCCGTATTTGCGGATCAACTCGTCGATTCGACCGTCCTCTCCGAAACGAGCCACGCCAGGTGCAAGCACAATAAGCTCACCGTCATCCGCAATCGCCATTCGCGTGCGGTAAATGGACTTGTTGCCGAGCCACGTGGACTTGAACTCTTCCGGATCCAAATAAACAACCACCTTGTTAAGCGGTGCGTCCAGGAGCTCAAAGTTCACCTCCAGTGAGAGCTCAGCAGCCTTCATAAAGCACTCCTCGTCGTCGCCGATGAAAATACCGCGGGTCACGAGATTTCCGTTGTGACTGGAAAACAATCACAGATAATCAGTTCTTCACTCGTTTCGTTCAAAATCAGCATTGCTTATGGAAAGCAAGTTACGCACCCGCGACCGATCACAGTCTGGATGTAGATCAGAGGCAACTTCTTGAGGAAGTTGGTGGAGGCGTAGTTCAGGATACGTCGCAGCGGATTGTCAGCACGTCCCATCATACGTTCCATGCCATACACTGCGCCGATGAAGTGCGAGAAGTTGATTCCTTCGCTGCCGCCAGTTCCCACAAAGATATTCTTGTTGTAATTGGCCATGCCCATGACCTCGTGCGGTACGACTTGGCCGATGGAAAGCACAAGGTCGTGTCCACCCTCCCACAACTACCCCGACATGATTGCAAGTTAGCATCATGAAGAACTGTGGTCAATTCAATGTCCGTACCAGTTTGTTGATCTGCGCTGGCCAGGGTTCATTCACCTTGCCATCACTAGCCTCCTGGATGAGCTCGGCAGGAACCTTTCCAATCGTCACGACGTCATTGCTACAGTACAAATTCGTCAATCTCTTGTGGGTAGTCCACAAGATAGCTCCATCAACTTACCGCCAGTCGTGCACGCGAAAGATATCCTTGGGCATGTCCCCAAACATCTACAGCAACAACGCAGTACCTAGTATCAGAACCATCTTTCCCCTTTTTAAGCCCAGTAGACAGCAGCACCTTGCTGATCTCCTCGTCCGTCATGGCGTCGTGCGTGCCCAGTGCGGGCAGCACATCCGTCACCTTGTCCTGGAGATACTCGTAGGCATATTGGGACAGCACCCCGCCTTCCTGCAGCCATTACACGTATCAGCATTCCCATTTTCTCTACTGCCACCCCATAGTCTGCAGACGCACGAGTGGAAGCGCGTAAAGTCCGGCGGCACCAGCACCGCCTTGTCGAACTTGGCGCCGCGATGTTGCTCCAGCGTCTGCAGCGTCTCGCGCACGATCTCGCGCAGTCGCTCGTCCGACAGCTCGGTGGCCTTGGAGCCCTCTGCAAACAGCAGCGTCATGGTCTTCTTCGGTCCTGAGTCAGGCTGAGCAGATCGAAAAGTGAAGGTGGTTGCAGTTGCAACTATTTGGTGTCTCGGCACACCAAAATATCCCCTTTCGACGTCACTAGCTCTTTGTATGACGATGACGAGGCTGTGGGCGCTGTGCGTGCTGCTGCTGGCGAGCTGCGCTAGCGCGTGGGAGATCCGCGGCACCGTGTACCCGCTGGGATCTGTGGGCGAGAAGGTGGCGCCGCTCAAGGTGCAGCTGAACGGCGGCGAGCAGACAGTCTTCGTGCGCTCGGACGGGTCCTTCGTGTTCCGGGACGTGGCTCCGGGCCGCTACGTGGTGGACATCCCGTCGCAGGAGTTCCTCTTCAGCCAGTACAAGCTGGACGTGGGGGCCGACGGACTCATCCGCGCACTCGAGTACAAATACGCGGGGGCGCCCAAGAAGCGCGCAGACTACCCGCTAAACGTGGAGCCGGTCAAGCAGCTCGACTACTTTGAGAAGCGCGAAAGTTCAATCTGCTGGGGCTCATTATGAGTCCGTCCTTCCTGACGATTGTGGTGCCCATTGGCCTGCTGTATCTGCTGCCCAAGCTGCAGGAGGGGATGGGTGAGTGGAGCAACAAGATCACTTTAGACAGAGACGATAAGAGGTTGACGTTGTGTTCTGTTTGGTGTTGCAGACCCGGAGGAGATGAAGAAAGCCCAGGAGGAAATGGGCTCTGCAGATCCGTCTTCGTTGCTGGCGGGCATGCTGGGAGGCGGCCAGAACAACGCGGAGGACAGCGACGACGACTGAGCTGCTCAAGTACCGGTAGCGACGGAGAGCATTTTCGCTTGTTACGTCTTGCTTAGACTAGTATAGCTGTCTTTCTCTTCTTCGCGCTTGTTGATCGTCCTCGTTCTGTGCTGCCTCATAGGAACATGGTGCAATTGGGGTTCCAGCGATGGTTGTCCACGCTGGCGGTGGTCACTTGATGCGCTTGGAGCGGAACCCCGTGCTCCCTGTCCACATCCTCCACGCTTGTGGCTCTTGCCCCCAGTCATTGATGGGTTTCCCCTCTCGAAGCGCCTCTACTAGCTGCTCCATGTGCTCGGCGTCCCCACGCAGCGTCATCTTCACCAGGCTCTTGTCCTGACGGTCGTTGGTAGCGCCGCCTTCCAGCCCGCGCTTCTGCATGGCGCGGATCACTGTCTGGCGGAACATGACGTTCTGCACCTTGCCACGGACCTCCAGCCAGCGCTCTGCTTGATCGTTCTTGTCCATTTAAGTGATCTCAGCGACGTTTCTACACTGAGGTGTGAAGAACTGCTTCAACATGAAAGGAAATGTTAAAGATTACGGACTGGAAGCTCCTAAAGAAAACAGAGGCGCTGCCGGCCTCAGTTTGTCTAGCTAGGCTGATCGCTCGATCTATTCCTCGGATTTTTTCTTCTTGTGTTTTTCTTCTTCTTCTTGTCTTCCTCGGCAGGGGCTTCCTCCTCCTCAGCCGCCTTTTTCTTCTTGTGCTTCTTCTCCTTCTTCTCCTTCTTCTCCTTCTTCTCCTTCTTGACCTTGACCTCTTCCTCGGCGTCGTCCTCGGCCTTGCGCTTTTGCTCGACACGGTCATGTCGGCGTCCGTGTTGTAGGTTGTGCTGGTCTCGGTCTTGACGTACTTCTTGGCCTCGTTCTTGGTCTTGCCGTTGCTGTTGGGGATGCCCGAGAAGCCGTTCTCCAGCTGCCGCACGCGGGCCTCCACCTTGGCGCGGTTGTCGAATCCGATGGTGGCCTCCGTAGCGTCGCCCAGGGCGTCCACACGCACCGCCAGCGCTGTCTTGGCAGCCAGCACGCGCGAGATCTTACCTTTGTGTTTAGGCGCGGTCTGGCCGATCAGCGAGGCGTGGTAGATGAGACCGTACTTGGGGGTGTCGTGCTTGGTCTTCAGGGCACGGAAGAGAGCCTTCTCGGCACCGAGGATCTGCACAGTCGAGGCCGGGTGCTTGGCCAGGTTCATCAGACTGCCGGCGTGGGCAATGAGACGAGCGCCAACAAGCTCGCCCACCATGACGGTGAGGTTGGGCGCGATGGCGTTCATGCGGTTCTTCAGGTAGTCGAAGAGCTGCGCACGGTACTCGGTCAGTGAGATGACCTGCTCGCACAGCGCCGAGATGTTGATCACGTCCTCCTCCGAGATGTCCGTGCCCATGGAGACCTCGCACACCTCGCGCATGGAGGCCTCGACGTCCTCCGATAGGATGTCCGAGAAGTCGAGGTTCTTGACGTGCGTGCGCACGCCCATCTTGAGCACGCACTTGGCGTACTGCAGGTTGTCCGTGACGATTTTGCCCATCTCGGGGAAGTGCCAGCCAAACCACTCACGCACGCGCATCGAGTACGTGTTGATCTCCTTGTCCAGCTCATCCAGCAGCCCGATGGCCTGCACGATCATCGTGTCCACCTTGTCGGCGCTGAACTTGAGTTTGTAGCGGGACAGCGAGTGCGATAGACCGAGGGTCATGGCCTTGAGGTCGTCGTCCTCCAGGCCAGTGATGAGCGTGTCCATGTTGGCGCGGATGCCGCGCATCACTTCGTTGACGGCGCTGTCGTTGACGCAGGCGATGTTGAGCTTGTCCTTGATCAGGCTGCCCAGCGCCTTGTCCGACACTGCCAGCTTGTCCTTGAGGCCGGCGTCCACCACGTTCTTCTTGAGGAACTTCTTGAGAGTCTTGCCCATCTTGCCGTCCACCATGTCGGTGGCGGCGGCCACGGCCTCGGTCGTGTCCTTGAAGGCATTGAAGCCCTTGAGCTTGAGCGCCTTGGCGGCCTTCTCGGGCGACGAGAAGTGCTTGAACACGTCGTCGGCGTTGGCCAGCTTGGCCTCGTCCTGCACCTTGAACAGCGCGTGGCCCGCGGCGGTCTCGAACAGCACCAACATCGTGAGCACGGAGGGGATAAAGTCTACTAACTGGAGGACAGCTCCGCGACTGACCGCCAGCAAGGTTTGGCTGGCTGCAGCACACTGCGCCGTTTCAGCCAATCACCACGGTATCGTGTTTGAAGGGACCAAAATCGGCTTTCACAGGTGATACGTTTCATTGGTGGAAAATCCGCGCTGCGTTTTCACTGGTGGCGGCGCGCTCTCGACGCTCTTGGTCGTGCAGGCTCATTTGTTGCAAAGTTCCTCTCCTAACAAGTACGTGCGTTGATCGGTTCTCTCTGTGACTCGGGGGACGTGTGCTCCGTTTTGGGTGGCTCGTTATAGTGACGATGTGTCTAAAGACCGAGACTGTCCTGCGCGACGAGCTGGCGACTCATGCTCTTCTCGTAGAGAGAGACGTGGGTCCCGCCCCTAGTGCGGTGGTACAGACGTGTTCTTAATCTCGTATTGCCCCTGCCTCTGCCCGCAGACTCTCAACATGGCTGACTACGACGAGGAAGAAGTGGCGCGCGGCGTGACGGTCCGTGACGTGAAGCCCGCCGACTTCATCAAGGCCTACGCTGAGCACCTCAAGCGCTCGGGTAAGATCGAGCTGCCCGCCTGGTGGGACGTCGTCAAGACGGCTGCCTTCAAGGAGTACTCGCCCGCCGACCCGGACTGGTACTACATCCGCGCCGCCTCGATCGCGCGCAAGGTCTACCTGCGCCAGTACACTGGTGTGGGCTCGCTCAAGAAGGTCTACGGTGGCGCCGCCCGCAAGGGCGTCCACCGCCAGCACTTCCAGAAGGCCTCTGGCGGTCTTATCCGCCACATCCTGCAGCAACTGGAGGAGATGAAGGTCGTCGAGAAGTGCCCTGAGGGCGTCAACAAGGGCGGCCGCAAGATCACCAGCCACGGCCAGCAGGACCTGGACCGCATCGCCGGCCAGGTGGTGCGTGCTTAAGTCTGCAGGGCGATCACTCGCAGGAACTTAATCGGAATCAACCAGAGAGCTATTTTGCAATAACTTGAAGCTAATGTTGACATCAATTGGCCTTGCAGCAGTCTGTCTACAGGTATCTTCGTGCCAGAGTCTTGACTCGAGCATCAAACACTTCGGACGAGATGGGAGTGTCGTACTCGTAGAAGGGGTTCATGAGCAGCTAAACACAAGCAGGGAAAATGTTAGATACTGTAGTCAATGGGACTTGATTCCGCACAGAAGCTGTTACCGCCCCCACCTTGACGTAGAGCTCGTGCACCTCGTGGAAGAAGGCCTTGACCGTGTCATCGTTGCGCGTCTCGTGCAGCAGCAGGAACTTGACGCCCGACGCCGTCACGAAGGCCGACACGAGCTGGTCGTTGAACCGGTCCACGACCTTGAGCGCCATGGCGGGCGTAGTCCACATGAGCTCGTCCACCAGATCCAGCGCCGCGTGCAGCACGAACTCGTCCACGTGGGCGCTCTCCTCGCGCCGCGCGCGCATCTCCATCTTGTACAGCGGCTCCTTGGAGCCCACCACCACGAACATGGACATCTTGGGTGATTTCAGCGTGGAATATCCGGGCTAAATGTGTTTAACCCACACCGCCCTGGCCACCCAGGAGGATAAAACCCCACACCATACACTTGCTTGATGTTGTCATGGGTGGTAGACCTCGCCATTTTCCCTAGCAAAGCCGTGGTGGTGTGCGCAGTTCTTCTCCTTGGAAAGGTTGTCCCCTTCTCAATCGATAGGTGTGCCAGTGTGTTGGATCTACAAACCGCCATCGTGGAGGACAGACGGAAATACGATGGTGCTAGGCAAAGGAAAAGCTAGGCAAGTGGCTAAAAGACGACAAGGAGCTGCCCTTCTGCAGAACACAGAGAAGATGGATACGCTGCTGCGGGAGACAACCCAAATGCGCGCAATTGAATCCTCTGCGCTATCTCAAGGACGAGGGCGTGCTCGGGTCAATTTTCGCTGCCGGGGTGGTGAAATCACAATGTTGTTGGAGCTTCCGGATCAGGCCAAGCGCAAGCTGTCTACTTTCCAGCACAAGCTCCTGATGCGCACCTCCGTGGGCGGTCTGCCACAGAGTGACGAGATCTTGGATCTGTTCAACCCGAGTGGTGGCGATCTCAAGACTGTGAAGGACATCTCGGCGATCAATGAGATTGTGATATTCACCACACAGAAATTCTACATTCGGCAAGGTACTGTGGGTCGTGAAAAACTTCAGATTGCTGTACGAGAATGAGTTGGCGGGAAATGGAGAGCGCTGTTTCGAGCAGTTCATCTTGGTGGGGAGTCCTGGAGCTGGAAAGAGCTGTATTTTGGCTTTGATGAGCTTTTTCGTCGCTGTGAGGGTTAAACGTCCTGTTCCGTGGCTACGGAAATCTAGTGGAAAAAACGATTTAGCTACGCGTGTGTGCTACAACGGCAAGCACTACACTTGGGAAGAAGGACCTGATTGTATGCTTCCGGGACTTGTCTGGCATGATGGAGACCATAGTACCCCTGGGTTTTCAGTGATGATATGAGCAAGGCTTGTCTTGTTGACTTCTCCAACAGTATATGATTGCCAACGCTTCATCTTTGCGCTAGCGTGGCGAATTCCTTAGCTCGTGGGTGAGATTCTTTCCTGTTCATCTTGCTCCGTGACGAGGCTGGCTGCTCTCAACACGCCGTTCAGCGTCATTATTGCCGCAAAATAAAACTTTGCACACGTCGCAGATTGCACAAACGGGTCCCACTGTCGTTCGACGAGCTACGCTCGACTTCGGCCGCTTGCTGGCGGTCCATCGCTCTTCCTGGCCAGGCATCGCTCCTCGAGGCCACTCCCTCTTTGACCCAGCACAAGGAACGACGCAGACGATGACCGAGACCTCCAGTGACCAGCCCCAGGGCATCGTGCAGCTCGCGCAGTGTCTGGCCGCCGACATTGGCGCCGCCATGGCCGCGTCGCTGGGCGTGGCGCCCTTCATCACCATCGTGGACCGCGCCATCATCGAGAACGCCAGCGGCGCGCGTCCCCTGGGCCGCGGGCTCAAGGAGCTGAGTCTGGACTTCGTCAAGCACCCGCTGCGCTTCGTGGGCAAGCGCGAGTTCATGCTCATCTTCGGGCTCTACACGGCCACGTACGTCAGCGCCAACGCCGTCGACACACTCTGCGAGTTCGCGGAGAAGGACAACCAGATGCCCAAGTTCGTCGCCACCACGGCTGTCAACATGTCGCTCTGCATCGCCAAGGACCGCGCGTTTGCGCGGATGTTCGGCGTCATCGCCCCCGCGGCCTTCCCGCTGACGTCCATCGGCCTCTTCGCTGTGCGCGACTCGCTGACGGTCGGAGCGTCCTTCAACGCCCCCAAGGTGCTGGCCAAAAGCTCGAGGATGATGCTAAGGTGGAAAAGTCCAAGGCCAACACCATCGCGCAGCTCGTGTGCCCCATGGCCGTGCAGTTCATCTCGACGCCGCTGCATCTGCTGGGTTTGGACTTGTACAACAACAAGGGCTTGCCGTTCGCAAAGCGTGCGAGCTTCGTACAGCGCGAGTACCTCAAGTCTGCGTTCGCGCGTATTGGACGCATTGGCCCCGCCTTTGGCATAGGCGGCGTCGGCAACACCTACTTCCGCGACCACCTCCGTGCAAAACTGAATTAAACAGTTGATAGGATGAGTAACCTCTGGACTGGATGCCACCGACGTCCCGCATCGTAGTAGTATCGAGCGATAGACACACTTTGGGACAATATAATATTTGTACCGCCAGTCCTTGGCTTGCTCTGCACGATGATGGTGTTGGGCTCTCGTGGTCTGTCACGCCAGAGCATTTTGTTGTCGAAAGCGGGGTGCATTAGCTTGTCTCGTATTGTATTGCATTCCCCGCGTTGCGCTCAGCGCGGAAACTAGAGAGCCTTGTCTCCTACGATTTTGCACGTTACTCTTCGTTCTCATCATCATCCTGGTCGTCTCCATCTTCCTCGCCTCCCTCCTCCTCTTCCTCCTTCAATGCCACTTCTTTGATCTCCCGCTCCAGCTCGGAAAACTTTTTCAGCACCTTGCGGACACTTCGGTCAGCCTTCTCTGCATTAATGCGAGCCGCTGACGCACGAGCCTTCTGCAACTCCTTCAATAGAGGCGCGTCGGGGCCCTGTCAAACGTGTAATGTGAAATGTTATCTCTTCTGCATCAGGCGCATCCAAACTCGAGCTGCTCCCAGTCTACTAACCTCGTGCTCGGTTAGCACCTCCATCTGCTTGTCGTACGCGCGAAGGAGCAGTTTTAACAGATCCTCGGACGTCATCGCGAAGAAGTGCAGGAAGGATGGCTTCCCCACAGACGATCGCGTGTCAAGAATCGACCCTAAATCGTCGCCCTGATCATACACATTGTTAGTTCTGCAACTTGTATCCAAACCAAGCGCAATACTGACCTTGACTCGAATGAAAGCACCCGGAAAGCCATCCAGTTCCTGGACGCCATGCAGTTTCTATAGCCACACCCGAAGATCATCAGAAAACCCACTCACTTCCACCCAAACCCACAACATTTCGCTACACACCGATGCCTGCTGCTTCGCACGGGGCCACTCCATCGCGTACCACCAGCGACACAGCAATTCCTGCGCCAGCCTCCCTTCAGCGTCTCGTACAGCTCCTCTGTGCACTCTTGCTGCTTGATCTTAATCTGCATCGCAACATCCGCATGAGTCACTAGGGCTGCATCCCTGGAAAAGAGCCCTTTGCCCCACCTTTATTACGCGCTTCTTGCTCTTGCGGGGCGACGGCCGCTTGGACATGGTGGACTTCTGCGTCTTGACTAGTGCCTCCTTCTTCTCCTTTTTGATTTCAGTCTTCACCTTCTTCCTCTTGGCCAGGCCGCTGATGGGGATGTCGTCGCTGTCGCTGTCTGACGCCGACCGCTTGCTGCTGACTCCGTTCATGAGTTCGCTCTTCGGCTCGCTCTTCACCTCCGTCTTGACTTCTGTCTTGACCTCTGCGGCCTTGGCGGCGTTCGCGCGCAACGCAGACAGCGGCACGTCGTCATCGCTGTCGCTGTCACTGAAAGGAGCAGAGTCGAATGAGATCTACGTGGCGTACAGACGGCCAACGTCACCAATGGAGATGAAGACCGCGAGAACGGATAGAGGGTCCCTTTGTCTGCATGCTGACAGGGTGGAAGAGCGTCCGTACCTGTCGATGATCCGCGGGATGGCGCTCATGGTCGATGGTCGATGGTCCCCGACTGCAAGTGATGCGAAAATGGCAATTCGAACCTATCTAAATCACTTGATTTCACTAAGCATCGCCTTACGGAATGTACTAAGTACGCATTGACCCAAACGCCAATCGGACTATTGGACACCATGAGCAAGCAGCCGAGCCTGGCCGACGAGGACCCTGTGGTGCGCGAGATCCCCGTGCACCTGGCCGACAACCTCCGCGACAGTCTGTACGTGAATCGCACCGCCAAAACCTGCCGCTTTACTGTCGCGTCGCCCCGTTCTAACGCCTTTAATTGACTGGTTGAGCAGCTACATGGTGCAGTTCCCGTTGCGACCGAGCTACAGGCCCATGCCGGAACCGCCGCGTCATGCGCGCTTCAAGCCCAACAGCCAGATCATGCAGCTGGACTTTGCCGTGGACCAGCGTAGCAAGCACTTTGACCAGGACGCAGAAGAGTACCTCAAGCAGAAGCACCTGCGACTGCAATCCTCCAGCGTGCCGGCGCTCACCAACTACGCCGTCGGCGTCTTCCGCCAGGGCCAGCTGCACATCACACCCGTGTCGGCAATCATACAGATGCGTCCCAGCCTGGCGCACATTGACGACGCCGCCAACGAAGAAGAAGACATGGAGGTCGAGGAGAAGGTGGAGCCGCCGCCCGCCGAGATCAAGGAGGTGCAGTTCCAGTTTAAGAAGAAGCAGTCGGAACGAGCCATCTCTGCTATCCAGAATTCGTACGCGTACCAGAAGCAGCAGATTGACGCAGAGCAGTGGATGGAGCTGCAGGTGCAGGACAAGGACGTACGTTGTTGCTGCGATGAGGTCTTTCCTTTTAGGTGCTGTTAACGAAGTGCATACGTACCAATTGACAGAGCGCCGGGGCTGAAGACGACTTCGAGAATTTGTTCAGCGAGAAGGAGGACGAGGTGACGTCGTCCATGTCGGCTGACGAATACATTAAGGCGATGCGCTACCGAGCAATGGCTGCTGGAGGCAAACCCGCCGCCACGACACACTCAACGCAGTTGGTTATCAAGGAACAACTTGGCATAGCCGAAGATGTGCTAATGATGATGGTGCCTGTGTGTGCTGATCAGGATAAATGCTGAAAACGAGGAGAAGGACGAGAGCATGGAGCCTGTAAAGGCCACCTTCTCGACAACGTTGATGCGAAACATGCGGATGTGTTGCGAGTACTAGCTACAGGTCAGATCATGCATTATGATGCACTGAGCAAACTTCTTCCTGCCTACAATGAGGAGGAACTGCTTGATGCCTTGACGCACGTGGCCATCCATGTGCGAGGACGTCTACTGCCTTCAAGGTGTGTTTTCGCTTTATCAGTTGGCTTTTGCACAAAATACTAACGCTTGCACGTATCCATGTTGGTTAGTACTCTGGTGTGCACTGGCGAGGTGACCTCACGTGCAAGGAATTCGATCATCAAACAGGTGGGTTGATCGTGGTCGACTTTTGTAACTATAGCAAATTCTGACGCGCATTACATTTTTGTAGTTGACAAAGACCCCTTCCGGTGTATTGCGAGGCGAGTTGGTCGAGAAGTTATCCTTGGATGCGGACGTAGCGAAGACGATTCTGAGCGGTAAGTTTTCTTCTCTGGGCTGTTTGGGTTGGCAATTATTAATTCGTTTAAATGATGCGCCACGTCCAGAATTTGCTGTGCTCGATCCCAAGGCGCGAAAATGGAGCTTCCGGTTGGGTCCGGACGAGACTTTTGTGAAGCGATTCCCGTCTGTGGCAAAGGCGATCAAGCTTTGACAGAGGGGTACTTACAGATAGAGGCAAACACTGGCTATTGCATGAAGCAACTGAACCACGCATGTTCGATCAACGGACTGGGGCCTTTAACCCTCGGGGTCTTCTCGATTGCAGTGTGACTTCTTGTGCTTTGCCGTGAAATGCTGTCAATAAATGGCTTCGTGCTGATATTCAGCAAAGTGCTCGATGATACTGTGCCCATTGCGGCAATATGAGTACTGTGTGCCCACACTTGAACACTGGCGCTCGTAATGGTCGGCCAGTAATTGCATCAGCGATTCAAGCTGTCGGAGGTTGGTGCTCAAGAAGATAAAAGTTGCTGTATCACCCATTATTTAGACTTGGTTCGCATGAATGCCAAAGCCATTGCTCTCCACTGAGCGTACTCTTCTGGTGTAGCTACAACTGCTGCATTTGGCCTCGGACTATGCGCCACTGTCGTTGCCGTAGCTCGCAACTGCTGCAACACGCGCTGCTGGGATTTCGTCGTTGGTGTCGTTTCCCCATGTGTTCTGCTTCTGTCTCTTCACTCTCTCCTCGTCTTCCTCCTGCTCATGCCGTTGCTGCTCTGTTAATCTTCTAGCCGCCAACTCACTTGCCGTCATCCGACGTTTTTCCTATCTCCGACTGCGCCATTGAGCGACAGTTGACACTGTGTCTGTATACAGACAAACCCAACTTCAGCCAACACCCAAAGCCTCTCAAACAACTAGCTCTCTCACCTCTATAGACGACACAATGGCCTCGAACGACTTGTTGTTGCCACACACTGCTTCCACCAGTCTGCCCTGGTTCACATTCATCTGCAAAGCAACCCCCACGTCAATCGCCCCTCGTCCTTGCAAGCAGCATCCTACTGACCCCACCTTGGCCTTCTTGCTGACTGCATACAAACATGCCGCCACGAACACTGGCTCTCGGTCGCTCATGGAACTCATTACAGGCCCCAGCGGATGCCTGGCCTTCCTCCGCTTGTTGCTGGCCGCCACTTGCCCCAAGTAGGCGCGATACTCGTCCAGGACGCGGCCCACGATCTCGGTGAGCGCCTCGCAGCCGAACTTGATGCACAGCGCGGCAGGTGACGTACGTACCACCTTCTGTGCACTCACTGCGTTCACCACTTTGGGCATCGTGGCGTTCACGACGCGGACGCTGCTGCCTGCGCATTTGGCCAGCTTCTTCTTGTCCACCGACACACTGAGCGCCTGCCCGCCACCAGCAGACACGCAGCGGAGCCTGCGAACTGGTCCAGGCTTGCAGACTTCTTGGCCAATGTAAGACGCAGATACTCCTTTCCTTTCGCTACCACGGCCGCCGGAAGCCCGCCATACCGCACTGCGATCTGCTCAACGTCCATGATCTCAAAATGGCTTCAGTAGCCACAGCTGTTGAGCACTATGCTGTGTAACTGTCATGTTACAGCTAGCGACTATTTTGCCACGTTTTGCCTTCGCGATGGAAGCTGAAGACGCATCGCCCGTGGAGACCCCGCTGGTAGCTGTCCATGACAGGAATGCTCTATAGTTGTATGATCCCTAAAACTTGTCTGTCTGCAGACGTGGAGGAGCCCCAAGCGCCCAGGCAGACGCCGTCTCCGCCGCGCTCTGGGGGTAGCGACGTCGTGCGGCTCTGGAAGGAGCGGATGACGCGCATGGAGCTACTGCTAAACAAGAAGAGCGCCAAGATCCAGGAGATGGAGGAGACAGAGAACAAGTTGAAGAGGCTGCTGGCCATGGCCAAGCGCAGTATCGACAACAGTAAACAGGAGCTGGCGGAAAAGACGAGGAGCTGCAGACTCTGCGGGAGGAGGCAACACGCAGCTCCCAGACCAGACACTCGTGGTTTGTGGACGCGGCCACGAGAGATCCCAAGCAGATCGTCCACAAAGTGGCCCACGGCAGCCTGCTGTGGTGTCTGGTGGAGTACGCCAACGAGAACGAGTTTGACGAGTCCAAGGAGTTGGCGTGGCACTGCTTTCGCAATGAAGGAGAGATCCAGGCCTATGCTAACCGAGCCTCTGGAGAGCCGTTGAAGCTGCCGGAGCTGTCGTTGACGCCGTACGAAGTGGAACGCATGGTACGTTGTTGCCAGATTAAATAGGTGGGGTTACGGGGATGCAGTGTTTGATGGTCATATGCGTGTGATTTTAGAAAAAGATCTGAAGGAAGAGGTCGATCGCGTTCAAGAGGAGTTCCGTCGCTACCGAGTGCGATCGGAGATCACAAGAAAGCAGAAGGATGCCGAAATTCGAAAGGTTTGGGCTTTGTTTTGTTGGATATCAAGAGGAAAAGTTAATGCATTAATATGTCATGTTGTAAATGCAGATAAGCGCGAATGTGATGGCGAAGCAGACTGAACAGATATCGGAAACAGATCTATCTGGCGAGCTTCAGTCGTCAAAAGCGCAGATCCGTCGGCTCACAAAGACACAAGCGGAGGCCGAAGAACGCGTACGTCTTGCATACACACTTTTCTGGTCGTGGTGGTCGTACTAATATGTGCCCTTCTTCACTAACTGTACCCAGGAATCCGAGTGGAGGCGAAAGTTTGAGAAACTGATGAAGGATTATGAAAAACTGAGCGGCACAATGGGAGAAACAGTCCTAGCAATGGAATGGAGAGAGCGGTAAGGACTCTGCTTATTGTGTAAAGGGCTTGTTGTGTGGCTAACAGGGGAGGTTTGTGCGCGATAGTTATGAGCAGTCTGTCCGCGAGAAGCAAGAAATGGAAAAGAAGATGGAGGAGCTGAAGATGATGTCGAGCGGCCCCTTTGGAAGTGCTGACAGCGGCAACGGTGATCTGCAGTCGCTGCGGCAGGAATTCGCTCAGTATCGCAAGCGGCGTTAAATGCTGTAGAGCAGAAGGAGAAGGAGCTGAGCGACATTCAGGCGCACTACCACGAGAACGGTGGTGGCAGTAATGGCGGCAGTGCCTCTGCTAGCCGCACGAACAGCTACAAGGAGATTCGCGTCCGTCGTATGAGCATGGAGTCGAACAGCAGCTTGTCCGGATTTGAAACCCCAAATGCCACCAAGACCAACGAGTATCTGAAGAACATAGTGTACAAGTACATGGCCTCGGATCAAGATGAGGTGCGTACGCATTTCGATATGATCGGTGATGTGATAAACTGACACATCGATTGTTGTACACGGACAACCAGGCCAAGGAGCACATGGAGAAGGCTATCGCAACCGTGTTGAACTTCACACCAGCGGAAATTGCTTCGATTCAGGTTTGCAGATCCTGCATTTCAACGGATTGACACATTGCTGACTCTCTTGCTCGTGTTGAAGGAGAAACGTAAGCAGCAACAGGGTTGGTTCTGGTAATAACAAATGAGTTTTGCTTAATTGAGATCGTTGAGCGTTGCTGGTGAGCTTGATGGGGTAATGTACGTATCGCTCCACTCATAGAGGGAAGACCTGCCGTGAAGATTCAGTTCGTCGCGTGCGATATCCACAGCATTCAGGTTGAGAGCTTTTTCTTCGCAGCTCGGGCAGATGACAGTCAGGTGCTGCACTAACCGACGGTCGGACAGAATGAAAGTCAGATTGTGCGGCTTGCGGCAGTCGGAGCACATGTACTGGTCGCAAAGTTGGCATTGGTGCCCTGGTCGCTCGCTCTTGACGGGGCTCAACCGTCTGAGAGCAGTGGCAAGAAAGTTGGATACGGCAGATCGCTTGCGTGCACAGGAAACACAGGGTTCCTCGTCGACTGAGGAGTCGAATGGAGTTGGAGCCGACACTGCACGCTGTCGCTGCCGAAAGGCCCACTTAATCTTCTTCATCTGACAGCAGTACACATTCCTGGATACGGAGAGCACTGCGCGAGCGGCCGACCGCGTAATAATGGAGCGTGCAAGGCCCTCGGCAGGACTCATGAACCCTTTCACAAACACGTCCGTCTCGCGAGCATTTTTCTGTCGGTAAAGCGCGCACACTGACATGTTGCCACGGACTGCCGCAGCACGGGCTGGAGTCTCGGAAATTGGATTGAGTGGATCAGTTGATAGCCCACTCGCTCTCCGTTGCGAAGGTACTCAATGCCTGTGGCCTCCAGATAGACAAAGTCGCGGTTCTTGATCACTGCGCGCGCTTTCGCCGACTGACCTTTTTCAATCCACTTGACCGTCACCGAGTGATACGGGTCTTCCGGTGAGGAGCAACAAGCGTGGCTAATACACTGCCACGTACAAGGCCATCCTTCACGTACGACGTCTTGACACGCATCTGGTCCAGCGTCGGTGAAACGAGGCCGTAGACAGCGTCTTCTAGATCTCCTTTGACGGCTCCTACTGCCAAGACTACCGGCGGTGGAGACGTTGATCGTTCCATATGAACTGGCGCTCGGAAATTGTTGCGACCTGCTGCTGCTCCTGCGGCTGCAGCGATTCCGGCGAAGGGGCTGCCTCCCAACGTGCGCTTGGTGTACGACCGCAGACCGTCCTTTTCAAACATAAACTTCCATTGCTGCTTGTCCACCTTGCCTCCATTTTCCGCTAGAAACTGCTGGTATCCGACGATGTTGTTGACGACGATGTTCTGCGCCAGCGCCACCAAGCCGTCCACAGCCTCGGGCGAGATCGACAGCGGCGCGAACGGACTGGTGAAGCGCTCGCTGACTGCTGCAGACGTCCTCGGCTCGGACCAGTCGTCGCTGCGGAACTCGCTGCTCTCGGCGCGGCCTACGCTGCTGTGGCTGTGCACGTATCTCCTCCTGCTCTCCGACCGCATCGAACGAATGTGATGCGAGCTCCGAGTCGATCTCGGCGAGAAGCTGGCTGCGGAGCTGGCTGCGCAACTGGTGTGGTGCTGAGCCTGCTTCTAGTGGACACGCATAGAGTCGAATGCTGTTACTTAGCCAGGTGGAGGCTGCTGGCGTCGACTCGACCAGCAGGTGTGGCCGTGAGTCAGAGCATGGAGCAGATCCGGCAGGATCGGCCGGGAACACGCTGCACATCCCACGATTCGGAATCGGTGTCTGCCCGTCAGGCTCGCCTGCACAGTCCCGTAGCAGCACGCTCATGCGCTTGGAAGGAGACCTATACAGCTATGCGTGGCCTGTTGCCTGTACTGTGCTCGTACACGAAGGCAACTGCTCATGCTGGTCTCTCCGTCAGGCGCAGGCTGCGGCGTCTAATCCAGCCACAAGTCACATTTTGTTGCTATCGTTTCGACACATCCACTGTGTGTCCCACATCGATTACCTCGGTTGAGTGACCCCTCGGCTCGAGTGCCGTCCAGTTCGAACTGCTGGCTGTGCATCTCCTCAAGTTGACGGGCTTGGCCCAGTACGAAAGCCATGAGCGATCCCGTGCAAGACCAGCGCTTTCAGAAGGTGCACAACGACCCTCGCTTCGCACGCAACTCCAAGCGCAAGAGCAAGCTCCAGATCGACAAGCGCTTCTCCGCCGCGCTCAAAGACGAGCGCTTCCAGAGCGTACAGGGCAAGTACGACAAGTACGGGCGGCGCATTGAGAGGTCGGACAATGAGCTCAAGAAGTTCTACCGCCTGGAGGACGAGGAGAACGAAGATGACATAAAGGAGGACAAAAGCAAGGAAGAGTCCACCACCAGCTCCTCGGACGACGACGACGCAGCGGAAGCCACGGTGGCCAAGAACAGCGAGAAGCTCTCGCGACTCGACTACCTCAACGCCATGGCGCGTGGCGAGTTGGCGTCGGACTCGGACATTTCTGACTCGGATTCGGACAGCGACGAAGAGGAAGAAGTGGCTGCGGTGAAGCAAGAAGAAGAGGAGGAGGAAGAAGACATTCCCATGGGCGAGGAGACCAAGCGATTCGCGGTGCTCAATTGCGACTGGACGCGTATCCGCGCTGTGGATTTGTTTGCATTGTGCCAGTCGTTTGCACCATCCACTGGTGCGATCAAGAACGTGACCATCTACCCGTCGGACTACGGACTCCAGAAAATGGTGCGTGGCTTGTGAACTTGAGCGATCGTGTTGTGAAACATACGACTGATTTTGGTTTAATATTCATGTAGAAAGAGGAGGCGGAACACGGCCCCCAAGGTCTTTGGGACGATGACAAGAGCATGCTGAACGGTGAAGCAGGAGAAGACGAGGACAAGCCAGTGACTGCTAATTCTGATAGCGAGGATGATGGTGAACAAGAGAAACCGGAGGCTGGTAACGATAGTGAGGCTGAAGGTGAGGAAGAAGAGGAGTACGACTCGGACGATCCTCTGGGTGTGAAGAAGAGCGTGACAATTGAAGCCGAGTCGGACGGCTTTGACAATGAAAAGTTGCGCAAGTACGAACTGCAGAAGCTCAAGTACTACTACGCCGTCGTAACGTGCGACTCAGTGAAGACGGCTAGCACGATCTTCGATCAATGCGATCAGCTCGAGTACGAGACGTCCTCCAACCTACTCGATCTCCGGTACGTCCCGGATGATGTGTTGTTCACCAATACTCCAAAGGATTCCTGCGACACCGTGCCTGACCGATATAAGCCTGCCATCTTTGCCACGTTGGCATTGCAACAAACTGATGTCAAGCTCACCTGGGAGGAGGATGACGGACAGCGCATGGAGCTGTTAACACGCCCGGCTGACTGGAAGGATGCCGATGACGACGACTTCAAGGCGTACCTGGCCTCGGACGTGTCCGATGCTTCGGACAACGATAACGATGATAGCGACGACAGTGACGACGACAAGGTTGATGGGAATGGAGCCCCAGATAGTAAGAAGCAAGCCAAGAAGGCAGCAAAATCAAAAAGCTGCGGAACCGATACAAATCGATGCTGCTGGGCAGTGATGCAGAAGATGAGGACGATGATGCCAACGCTGCTGCGCCTGCCTCTGGATCAAGCAGCGAGGAGGAGGAGGAGAATGGCGAGGGTGACATGGAGATGTCGTTCACGCCCGGTGCTGGTGACGTGCTGAAGGCTAAACGCCAAAAGGAACTTGAGGCCAACGAGACACCTTTCGAGCGCTACACGCGTGAGAAGAAGCAGGAGAAGAACCGCAAGCTCCACGAGAAGCGCTCAAAGCAGAAGCAGCTTGAACGGGAGCAGCGCGAGATTCTGAAGAAGAAGGGCCGTGGTTCCAAGGAGGCAAACATGCTTCGTGAGGCCATCGCTGGGGGCGGCAACAGCAGCGACGATGATGATGACAGCGACAACAATGAGCGTAATTTTGACATGAAGAAGATTGCCAAGCAGGAGAAGGTCAAGTCGCTGAAGGGCAAACGCCGTGCCAAGGAGATGCGGAAGCTGGCCAAGCAGCAGGCGAGTGGCGGACTGCAGGAAGGCTTCGAGTTCGACGCCGCCGATCCTCGATTCGGCGCGCTGTACGCCAAGGGCTCTCAGTTCCAGCTGGACCCCACGGACCCGAAGTTCCGCAAGACGGAGGCCACACAGGCCATCTTCAAGGAGCGGCGGCAACGGTATGACCAGGATGCTGCATCTGCCAAGCAGGCAAAGGAGACTAAGCCAGAGTTCGAAGCTGCCAACAGCAAGCAGTCGCTCAACGCCATGGTGGAGAACCTCAAGCGGAAGTCTCAGCAGAAGGACAAAATGAAGAGCAAGAAGCACAAGAGCAAGGCATAAGATGCTAACATGTATAGAGATTTTGCCGATGCTGCTGAGCAGTCACATTTGCATTTGACGACTCACCAGCATGCAGGTATCTTGCAGCGTTTTTGTGCTGCATTGATTGATCCCCGGCTAACGTTGTGTGCTGTCTTGACGAGCAGCGCGTGCAGATCCAAGAGGTGCTCCCGAAGGCGGGTCTGGTGTACTCTGAGCGAGGCAACTTGACGGAGGTGCTGTGCAAGCCCAAGATCATGCCCATTAAGTCGGCGACGCTGCTTCGCATCGAAGAGATTGAGAAGCAGGCACGAGCTCTCGCCAAGCCCCCAACCGCTGATTCGCCTTCGCGTGACTTCTACCGTCCTCCGACTGCAAAGTAAATTCTTGTTCGCGTAGGAAGTCGATAGGAACTTCATCAGCTCGACTTCACAAGTGCCAACAACGGATACTTTCATTCTCCATACGGACTCCTGTTAATTGCTGTGCAACTTGGCGATATCTTGCCTTCTCCTGCTGTAACTTGTTTCTACAACACCCACGCGTGGCGCTTTACTGCATTCCGCCTGAGAACATTTCCAACAAGGAGCTCAGTCCATTTCGCGGCGGCTGCAGTCCGTAGAACTTCTGTCCGATCACGCTTAAATACTGGCCATCACAGCACAACGTGCAAGTTAGCACAGCACAGCCAGAGTAGTCCGAAGCACATCAACACATACGCTCTTGAGCGTGCTATCGCGAGCAAGTGCCGGTGCGTACCGCTCCTGGAGCATTTGGAAGAGCGACAACGCGTCGCGCTGTCGACAAGGAAGCAACCACAACATGTCAGTCAGAATAGCTCGGCATTTGCTACGAGATCTCGCCAAGTCTCACCTCCAGCGTCAGCAGCAGGAATCGCACAAAGTTGAACAGCGGCAGGTCTACAGGGCGGCCAGCGCTCTTGCACTTGGCCATATACGCCTCGTGCACCTTGTTCGCGTCGCGCAGGTTCTCTAAGCTCAACAATCTAGACATCAACACGCTAAGGTCAGTCCCTAGACACCTTCCGATGCTCCCCACAAGCAACATCGTACTGCAGCACAGCGCGCGCCAAGTACAGATCCGATTCGCTAGGGTATCCCTTCTCCGACCACTGGAACAGAGCGTCCGATAGCTCCTGCGGGTTCTCGGCATGCAAGAAATGCTTCATCGCATGTGTGAAATCTCCCGCGGTGCGATACGCACGTGCCAGCATCAACTGCAGCTCTGGGTCCCCCGTTTGCGAGCTCCTTCCGCTGCCGACCACCTACGAGACCACCACCACCACCATGAGCATCTTTTGACCAAAGCCACCTCTGCTGCCACTCACTTGACTGCGTTCTTGAGAACCACCGCCAGGTCGGCACTGAACTGCGGCTTGAGCACGAACGCCGCGTCGATCTGTCGGATCTGCTGCTTGTGCGCGTCGTCCACCGGGTGATGGAAGTCCGCGAACACCGAGACCATGAGGTTGGCCATCTCCGCCGCCGCCGTGTTCTGGTCGTGCTGGATGAGCGTGAGCGCCGCGTCCAGAGCCAGCGCCGCCGCCTTGTTTTGCTGCTCGGCGCTGGGCTCGTCGCCCTTGAGCAGCCGCATGAACAGCGTCTTGTACATCTGCAGCGCCCCGTAGAAGTCTCCCAGTTGCAGCTGCCGCTCCAGCTTCTTGCCCACGTTCTCCACGCCCGCGTGGTCGCTGGAGGGCGCGGCGGGGGCCGCCAGCTTGGCGCCCGCAGCCTTACGGGCAAGGGCCCGGCGGTTCATCGACATTGATACTCGAACAAAGAGTGGATCGGAGATCAGAATGTATTATGGCCAATGACTTAGAGGTCGCGGTATTCGGCCTGCGCGGGGCCCTCGGGCTGCGTCGGAGCCTTCTTGTTCATGGCGTCGTGCAGACGCTGGTCCTTACTGGAGTTGGCCATCATCAGGTAGTTGCTTAGGCCGCGGATAGCACTAGAGGAAGCAGCAACGTGGCAACAGGTCAGATACTGCAGACTCTACTAGAAGCTCTATCGACCGAAGAAGCTCGTGGTTTTGACAGCAAAGGGGAACTTGAGCACGTACTTGGCCTTGAGCGCCTCGATCTTCTCCGGGTCCGTCTCGCTGCGGCCCTTGTCGAACTCCCTCCGCACAAGCTCCTTGATGGCCATCCCCTTCTTGCTCTGCAAGCGTCCAACAATCACAGCCGCGTCCATTCGAAGGCACAGCACGTAGAGAGAGGTAGGAAGCACATTAGATGCCGTGCATACAATCGCATAATGGCCAGCAGTGCCAGCAATGGGAAAAAGCGAGCGAGTGGACGTACCGAGCCGCCGATGTGCTTGGCCAGACGCAGGCAGTCTCGGTAGAGCTGTGTAAGCAGTGGCAAGTGCAGAGAGCGACACGGACAGGTAGGTCAGCACGTGCCCAGAGAGGTCGGAGAGACTGCAGCAGCGCTCCGTACCTGGATCGTGGTCCGCGTCACTTGGTTCGCCGACATGGTCAACTTCGAGTGGCGACGCACGTGGGCCTCAGTCTTACAAACCCTATTGCGCACATAAACCCTAGCGACAATTCCTGTATGAAATATTTCGAACACTGTCAGTATGTGTATGCGTCGAGTGTTGTGAGATGCTCACGGCGAACCAGCGCCCGGGAGCTCGCAAGACCAAGAAACTGCTAGCGGGTGCAGTGTCGAGAGTGATCTCCGCGCTCGTCTTCCAGCCACTGGAATCAAATGCTCTGATGTCCATTTTGCAACCACGAGAAGGCAGCGACGTTCACGGCAAATAACAAGCTTAGTTTAGTTTAGTTTATGCGAGGATTATGTCTCCACTTCTGCACTCGGGGTGAACCAGCATGCCGAATTCATAACAGCACAACGTTGCTACATGTACGGCAATCAAAACTCGCATTTGACAGGACATGTAGGCTTTGAGTGGGTGTGTTCGGTGTTTTTACGTCCTATACACCAATTGTCCTTGCGCGCTCGAAAAGGCGCTTTCGTCCTCGTTTTGAACACGTTGATGCAAGTTCCACCGGTGCAGCTGCTGCATTTTCCAACTCCTCTCTACACGCCGGAGCGACGCCGCCTGCATGGGGGCGTGCACGTCCAAAGAGAGCAGCAGGCCTTCTAGAGGCCTCGACCAGTGGAAAGTGGCCGAGGACGCAACGCCTAAACGCCTGGAAGCCTCCGCCGTTTCCGTTGCCGCAGTCGCAGACGCCAAGGACGTCGACGTGTCCGGAGAGCAGGAGGGCGACCTGGTGCTCAACTGCATCGCGTACAGCAGACGCCTGGGCAACGACTGCCTGACCGGGTGGGAGGACGGCTCCATCCAGCGCGTCAACTGGCGCAACCCTGTGACCCCGACTGCAGGATGTAGCAGCGACGTCATAAAGATGTGGAGGCCGCACACCCGCGCCGTGAACCGCCTCGTGCTCGGAGAGAGCTCTCGCAACATCTACT
Source organism: Phytophthora quininea (assembly GCA_011947345.1). Taxonomy (NCBI): domain Eukaryota; phylum Oomycota; class Peronosporomycetes; order Peronosporales; family Peronosporaceae; genus Phytophthora; species Phytophthora quininea. The sequence continues at coordinate 97,453 of JAAVTG010000137.1, forward strand.
CGTGCTCGAGGGACACGCTGGTGGCCATCACCACCAGCGCCAAGGCGACGGGGGCGAGCACCGTGCTGCGAGGGCACCAGCTGAACGTCGCCACCATTGCCGTGGATAGTGCAGAGCACACGCTTTGCTCGGGAGGACGGGACACCCAGACAATCTTTGGGACATCGCGACTGCACACATCACAGCCAAGAACACGACGCCGCAGAACGTGGTCACGTGCTCGACGTGGCTGCCGGGCGAGGCGCTGGTGGCGCAAGGAAGTGAAGACTTGAGCGTGAAGCTGTGGGACCCTCGCACGCCGTTGCGGGTCCCAGCGCAGACGCTGCGTGGGTTCGTGTATTTCCCACTGAGCATTGCAGCGTGTGGCAGCGAAGATGATAGTACGTACCTGCTCACCTCCAGCAAAGGGTTTAACGGCGTGGGCTGCGAAGCACGCGTTTGGGATCGACGGACAGGCAAGCAGCTCGCAGAGTTCCCAGGCCACCAGCAGGACGCAACCGCGTGCTGTTTCCTACCCCTCAATGCAGGTATAGATACGGTGGAGACGGAGCCCAATGTGCTGCCAATGCTTCCTGTGACTGCCTCGAAAGACGGCACAGTCAAAGTTTGGGATGCCAAAACAATGTCGCCTCTCGCAGAGGCTCACGCAGACGGAGCCAAGCGAATGTTCACAGGGCTGTGCTCGGCTGACAGCAGCACGCTCCTAGCTTGCACTTTTGGTGGTCACGTGCTCGCGTATTCTCTCGATCGCCAACAGCGAACTCTTGCTCTGCTGCCGCATCCGAGTCGATCCTGACAGGAATAGTCGAGGGCATATTCTGGTATAATTGTAATGGGCTCGGAGTTGTCATTTGCTTTGCGCTGTCGTTCGCTGTTGGTGTGTTGGAGGTCATTTCTGGAGCAAGTTCCGATGGGCGATGTCTTGGCTGAGTGTGTTCATGAGCTTCGGTCGTCCAAGTTTGAGTTTGAGGTGTTGCTAGGCGCCTCAGTGGGAAGCGTGTGGCAAGCTCTTGGTCGGCACGTGGCTCGACAACTGACGCAGCACAAGGGCGTATCCCTACAGCAGTTCGGCAAGTTTGGCTTCTACAAGGCCCAGACGTCGACACTGTCTGCAGAACCAGTTTTCCTGCTCGCGGATCGCTACACTTCAGCGTATGGAATCGTTTGGCGAAATCAACAACCTCCAGCCCCGCTCACAGTGACTTCCGAGGTCAATATGGCTGCGCTGGGCAATGAAGCCTCACTTGGCCACGACCAAACACGACGCGCACTTGACGCCATGTTGGTGTACCTGGGGAAGAAGCTGCAGGGCAATGCGGGTGCAGGCAATCTGGCACTTCCAGGAGTCGGGAGCTTTTTCTCGATGGCAAGGCGCTCTCGTTCTCCTTTGACCAAAGTTTGATTCGCGCGCTCGCTAATCGAGGGCAACAGGAATCTGCACCGTCGTCCGCAGTTTCCAAAAGACTGGTCCTGGAGGAACGGTCGACAACTTGAAGAGGAAGACGCTGCTGCTTGATGCAGCAACAACGCACGCCAATGGTGAGAGCGCAGCACTGCAGCGGTCAACTTCCGTGGACAGCGTGTTTCAATCCAAAGCGAAAACTGTGCAGCTAAAAGCTTTGGTCCATTTTGAACCGCCTCATCTTGGCGATCGGTACGGTGGCGGTGGTGGCGATGCCAATATAAGCAACAAAGAGAAGATCAAGAAACATCGTCACCGTCACCGCAGACACAAACACGGACACGGCGGAAACAGCAACAGCATCGAGACGCTGCCGCTCAACGGCGTTCCGATTTTGCCGCGCTTCCTGATCCCAGAGACTCGCGAGGTGCTCAAACCGCGTCCGAAAGTCGCCCAAGTCATGCAGGAGGCGTTCGAGCGCGAGACGGCCTCGATCGAGCTTATGAAGCGTCTTGATGTCGAGCACGGCGAGATGATCGCCACTCGGCAGCGAGTCGTGCAGATCCGCGACCTACAAGAGCGAGCAGAGCAGGCCGTGTCGCGTCGGGAGCTCAACGCTTTCCTCAACAACCAGATCGAGGAGAAGCGTCGCGCTCGCCACAAGGCAGCGACGGACAAGGACCAATGCAGCTACCGAGACATCAAAATCCTGCCGCTGGGGCGTGAGGTCAGCGACGACGTCCGACGAGCCGAGAAGCAGAAGCTCAACCAGCGACTGAACGACCAAGTGGCCGCCAAAGTGGCGCTCAAGAAGGACCGCCGTGCGTTGGACCAGGCCGAGTCGGCCTACTTCATCTCCAAGCTGGTGCTGCAGGCTGAGAGCGAGAAGACGGCGAGTGCAGAGCGCAAGCGCGTCGAGAAGGAGGCGCTACTGGCCGAGTGGAGTCAGCAGCGAGCCATCGGCGCCCAGAAGAAGCACATTAGATAAGACGATATTATTGCACAACTTTGGCCTGTCCACGTGGACAATCGAGACGGAGCATGTTCATTCGAAGGTTTTATTCGCCATGCTCCGGTGCGTGCTGCTGGCCGCGGCGCTGCTGGTGGCGGTCTGCGAGGCCGTGGACGTGGGCGAGGTAGAGGACAGCTCGTGTCCCAACGTCACGACTGTCTCCGTCTTCGGCAGCTCCTCGTCCAACAGCACCAAGAACTCCAAGAGCAGCAGCAGCAACAGCAACTCGGTGCAGGTCACAGCGGCGTCCTCCTGCACGTCCACGACGGTCAAAGTCGCCACCAGCTCGTCTGGACGGCGGACGCTGGACCTGCGCAAACGCAGCATTGAGGCAGTCACAAGTCTGCCGTCGGTAGACGTCGTGTGGGTCCTGATTGGCACCTCTCCTCTAGTTGTGCGTGTCTGCTGACCATGAGCTGGTGTTGTGTGGAGTAGAAGGCTGGACAACAACAATCTTCGAGCGTTCTCGACGGGCAACAATATTTCCGAGCTGTACGAGACGAAGTTGGCTTTAGAGTTAGAAGAAATGCTGCAACCTGACAGACAGGACCTTTGTGTTGGTGCAGGTACTTAACAAACAACAGCATCCCGACGCTCTCGAACTTTGAGTTCCCCAGCACCCTCACAATTCTGTACGTGAAGATGCGTCGCAGCTTGATGCAGTTGCTTGCTCACCCAGTTATTTTCTTTCTTGTAGGGATCTCGCAAACAACGATCTTGGAGACATCGATGGCGTTCAGTTTTCAGACTCGCTGCAGTATCTGTAGGTTTGTTAGACGTTCCAGTGACTGGGTTTGCGGGGACTAACAGGCTTGTTCTACCTCAACAGGAATTTGTCCGGCAACTCAATCGGCTCGCTGAACAATGTGACTCTCCCATCAAAGCTGCTGCAGCTGTAAGGCGTTGGTGCTGTGTTTGAGTCCACTACGAGTACATTCCAACCATTCCGTATTGTGTTTTTACTGATAGAGAGCTAGCTGACTCGAGCGTTGCGTCTCTGGAAAACTTTTCCTTCCCAAGCACAGTGACAACGCTCAACTTTTCCAACAACCCCATCACAACCGTCAGAGGCGTCATTTTCCCGACTCGCTCACGATGCTGACGCTGATTGCTACAGCAAGATCGTCAGCAGCCACCTCGACCACTTCAATTGTCACGCCGAAAGAGGCCCGGCGTCTCCAAACAGTTGACAGCGGCGCTACAGCAACCCAGAGCGTGCTGGAGGAGTTCGAAGTGCGCCAGACTGACGCCGACATGTTTGAGCAGTTAAAGTCATGGGACGTGTCGACCACTTCCACGCTTAGTTGTTCCGACTCCAACGCCAACCCGCGTTATGTCGTGGACACCATGTTGTGTGTGCTGTCCGACAGCGAGTTCGCAGCGAAGTACCACGAGGTGATTATTTCTGCGTCAAGTGGCTCCACGTCGAGTTCCTTGTGGGGAAGACAGCCTCTTCCAGTCAAGAGGAGGCGCGGATTGCACTGAAAGAGACATTCGATCAGCGGCGTTCGTGGTTTCTTATCGGTGCAGCAGCTTTGCTGGCAGGATTCGCAATCTTGATGGGCGTGAATGCTTTTGCTTGTGTCTGCGTCGTAAAGTCCGTGGTTTATCAAAGGCCAAGAGCAACCAGCCAACTCTATCAAAGACAGCAAGTGGAAGGCCAAAGAACTTTTGGGACGACACTGGAAATTTGCCTCCGGATGACGAAGTCCTCCACTTGCTCGCATCGGACCCGCTGGCAACGGTCCATGAAGATATCGAGCAGCCTGAAAGCGAACAGGATGGAAGTGGTGACTCTCCTACCAAGTCGACCAGTCCCCTTGTCTACCTTCAGCGTGAAATCAAGCGCTCTCGTATTGACGCAGGCCTGATCCAGCGAAAGACGCGCCTATTTTCCTCTGATGAAGACTCTGGAGAAAGTGTGTCGCCGTTTGTCTATCTGAAAGCGGAATACCACCGGAAGGCGATCGTGTTGAAATGTCTGAGTGCTGCTAATCGGATTGAGGCCAAGGGTGGACTGCGGAGTAGCGAAATGTGGAGTTTTGTCGAGGAAATTCGTCTGTACGCCACGTTGTCGCATCCGCAGATCGTTGCCTTTCATGGATTTAGTGAGGTCAGTGCTGTCCCGGAGCACTCAAGCGCAAATAAGTTCAAAAGTCTTGCGCTTGCAGTGGAGTTCATGGACAAGGGAGATCTTAATACGTTCGTTCAGGAGCACAAACGATTGTTGCAGCAGAAGCAGCAAGACATGAACCAGCGGTTTACTCAGGCCAAACAATTGCGCAAAGGGGTCAGCTGGCAAGGACATGGCGACAACTACTACAATAGCGACGATACCAGTGGAGAGACCACAGTCTCTGAACTTTGGAGTTGGTGTAAATCTTCAGCGGCATACAAAAGCAAGTTGTCGATCGCGATGGATGTCGCTCAGGCAGTGCAGTACTTGCACTCGTTTTCGCCGCCGCTCTTCCACGGCAATCTCAGCTCCCGCAAAGTGTTCCTGGACAGAGATTGGAACGTGAAACTGGGCGACTTGACCTGCTGCAGCGCGCTGCGACGTTGGTCGTCTTCCCACAAGCAAAGCAGCACCGCCTCATCCCCTGACGACGCTGCTTCCAAATTATCTGAAGGTGGCAGATCTACCAGCTCTGAAATTCCGATGGACATGAGCGTGTGGACAGCCCCAGAAGTCCTCGACGGTCGGCAATACACGCAAAAGGCGGACATCTATTCGTTCGGTATCTTGCTCGCTCAGCTGAATTCGTACGAGTGCTCTTCGGCTGAGCACAGCGTTATGGATGACACGGAGGTCCCGATGCTAAACAACGCGGGGCAGGATAACCCGTCGGAAGATGGAGAGGCACCAACGCCAATTCGGCTGTTGATGTTTCGATGCCAAGCTTTTCAGCCGGAGGTGCGGCCCACAGCAGAGGAGCTGCTGTGCGAACTGCGTCAGATCCAGCGCGGTGTCGGAGAAGCTGAGCAGTACCATGCTTGCAGGTGAAAACAATATAAACATCAGCATATCTTACTCGAGGAGCTCATGTACGACGTGGTTTCTTCCGTTGGCACAACCACATATCGTCCACATTACATTCATATCCGAATCATTACCTCACTTTGCCTAAATTGCATCGAGGGACAGCTCCGTCTCGATGACAGTTCGCTGATTCTCCGTCCACTGCAGCAACCTCTGCAGCTGGTCAAACGAGCACGTTTCACGGAAGTAGCGCTCCAGCGACGGAGACAGCATGTTCAGACGCACGGCTTCGTTGCGGAGCGCAAAGAACACCTTGAACAGGGCCGTGAGCTGCACAACTTCTTCGTTGAACATTTGCTGTGCGTGGCACTGGAGCTGCAGCTTTTGATCCGCAGTCAGCTGCAGTCTCGCATCCAGCTCCATCGCTAGCGGGTTACTCGAGAACGTCCGGAGCATCTGCACCTGCAACACGCGCGTACGCATTGCGTCTAGTTGTCGTCCGATGAACACAAAACTTTTCCATACGGCGAGCTCGCGCTCGTCATGCATCATAGCCAACGTCCGCCGCTGTCGATTCAGGCGCATGAGCGATTGGAAGCTGGCAGGGTTTTGCAGATTCGCGAAAGCTTCTGTACGACCAGTAACCACCTCAACACGATTCTTCCAGTCAAACATCTGCGGCGAGTTTGGACAGGGTAGCGGGCCAAAGCCTGGGCCACTCATTCCCCATCGGTAGGACCGCACTAAGTCGCGATTAATTTGCAAGCGCTTGATGCCATTCTCCAGGGTTTCCACGTACGTCTGTTGCTTCCTGCGGCTCTCACGGGCAGAGTCGCGGTTGCGCTCGAGCTTCTTCTCCTTCTTTTGGCCTCCTCGTCCATCAGTGACTTTAAAATGCTGCTCACTTCGGGCTCTTCAGGCTTCCTCGCAATGTTGACAAATCCTGGACGTCCGGGCGCAGCCTTAGGCTGCAAAGCTCTAGCAGGCTTAAGTACTGGCATTCCTGGAGCAGGCATACCTGATGGAAAAGATGGCGTTGCTGCGGTCATCTCAACGTCTCCAGACATCCCGCTCTGAGGGTTGACTTGCTGCTGCATGCCATTCATGTTCATCGGCATTCCCATCGGCATACCAGGAAGCCCCATGGGCATTTGCATGCCGCTCATCCCGCTCATTTGAGCTAGTTGTGCCATTTGCAGTTGCAACTGCAATTGCATCTGCATCGGCATTTGCATACCATTCATACCGTTCATTCCCATTGGCATGGAGCCCATTGGCATCCCCATGGGCATCATGTTCATCCCTTGAGGGCCCATCATTGGCATCGGATACATCATGAAGCCTGGCATCATCATCCCTTGCGGTCCGTAGCCATTCGTCTGGGCATTCGCGTCGATAGTGTTCCCACTTTTGTTTTTGTTTGCGTTTCCAGCAGCTGGGGATGCAGCAGGCTTGGTACCAGACTTGACCTTGGTCGAACTGGCGGCAGCAGCCTTAGAGGTGCCTCTTGCAATAGGGGTAGCGGGGGTCTTTGGAGCGAGAGGCGATGGGGTCGCAGGGTTTCCTGTTTGCTCGGTCGCAGGGTGCGGCATGGCAGTCAACGAAGTCGCTCCTTCGGCAATAGCGATCTCCAAAGCCGTGGGAGTAGTCTGACGGCGATGAACTGGTTCGTTGCCGGGGTTGCTGGGCGCGGATGACACCGGCGTTGTGTTGTTCTGCTTCCCATCGTTATTGTTACCAGTATTCATCCAGCTGGATTGCTGGAGTTGCTGCTGGTGGAATTGCTGCTGCATCTGTATCATTTGCATTTGTTGTTGCTGGAACTGCTGCATTTGGGCTGGGTGCATTTGCATCTGTTGCTGTTGCTGCTGGAATCCCATCATATTAGGCGCACCCGCGGCGGGGTTAAACATCATGCTGTGCATGGCCATGTCGCGTCGCTGGTGCTCGGAATCCATTTGCTTGCCAAACGTTCCTTCACTACCGTCGTCCAGCATGCTCACGATGTCCTCGCTCAGCGATCGCTGGACGTTTGCTCGCGGCTTGTGTAAATCTGCACGGTTCGGCGTTTCGGGGTCTCTATGCATCCCATTTGGTGGGGTGTTTTGGTGCTGCTCGTAGGCTGGCGGCATGTGGGTGTAGCTGCCAACAGCATGCGAGGTCTGCGTGTCGGTTGCGTTCATGGCCATGCTCTGCTGGCCCGAGACGTGGTAGCTCGGGTTGGGGCTGGCCGTGGAGCTGGCCGTGCTAGCTGTACTGACCTCGTCCGTGAGCATGTCGAACTTCATGCCAAAGTTGGCGTCGCTCTCGTTCCAGTCGTCCCACAAGTTGCGGCTCATGGCCGACGACAGGCCGCTGGACGTCGCGAAACAAAAGCCAAACTGCAGTCAGTACACGGCCGCTATTCTGCAGTGGGCGATCTGAGCGTCTTACGTGAGCACGGGGTCCAGGTGCAGCGGCAGCTCCGTCATGTTGAGGTCCATGGCCTGCTCCTCGCCCTCGGTCATCTGCGCGAGCACAACGAGGTCAGCTATCCACACATACACGCACACACAGATGCATGTCCTTCGATACGTCGTAGGCCGTACGTACGCCGATGGCCTGGTAGGGCTGGTAGTGGAGCGCGGCCTTCTTGGTCTTGGGCGCCTTGGACATGGTGGACGCCAAAACTGGGAACACTGCGCACTGCTTGGGGTCGACTCAATGGAGGACGCTGGCAGCACGGCACACACGATGCGGCTAGAGCGTTCTCCAGCAACCGGGCTCCTCCTGCACGGCGCTCGGAGCCGTGACTCGTTCGTGGCAATTCGGCGTCTACCGCGGCGAGGTCCATGCCCGGAAAAGCAGGGCCGACATGCTACAGGCGACTGCACGCGTAATCCGATTTATGACCAATGAAAGCGGCACAAAACAGAATTTCAGCGAATGTAATCACAGGGAAAACGAGTGTCTGTTATACGAAATCACAGGATTCCAGACCTCCGGTACGGCATACCTCGTTGTTTCAATATGTATGCATGTTAGGCTTGGCTACATGGGGTACTCCTACACAAGCAACCTGTATACGGGCCTGCTCGAAGTTGACAGGGCGCGACGCAGCCGTGTGATTGGCAGATGTTCCGCCACAGGTTTCCCGCGGTCTGGCCGACGTGCCCGCTCGGTGTCGCTCAGAGACTTGCTCCGGAGCGGCGGGGGCGGGGGCGGCGGGCGCCGCAAAGAGCTTGTGCTCCGGGCGACGGACACATCGATCGATCCGTGTTGGGGGATCGTCGACGATCTCCACTCTCGTGGCCAAATGGCTTCGGAAGATGGTCAGTTTTTGGGGCCCTTTGCAGAGCATCTGGTGAATCAACACTTGCCAACACGACGACCTTCCAGCCGTCCAGCCGTCGAGTAGACAGACATTGATGCAATGCAGTCGTCGGATAGCCGCCGTGGCCAAAGGCAAACATGGGGCAGGACATCCAAGGCAGCGGCGGAAACTCGCTGTCGACGTACATGGATACGAAATGGACGGAAATGGCTACATACCGGACGACAATGTTCGCTCCATTTACATACAAACCGCAAGTCACCACCTACATCTTGGTCTTTGTAAGCCGCTGAATCCCCCTCACGCCTCCATTCGTTTTGGAACAGACACCCTGCGCGCGGTCAGTCGCTCTTCGGTCTCGAGCCAGGCAAAGCAAGCACAGCAATCTCTTTCGCAGTCATCATGTTGGTGTGGCAGGATATCTTCACGGAGGACGAGGTCATGTCGGACTCGTTCAAGGTGGTGCCGTGCAAGGACGCCGAGGGAAACGAGGTCTCGGGCATGTTCCAGGTCGAGTCGCGGACCGTGGCCAAGGGCTCGGACAACGTGGACGTGGGCTGCGGCAACGCCTTCGGCGGCGATGAGGAGCAGCTGGACGACTCGGTGGAGACGGTCAACAACGTGATCGACGACTCGGTGGGCTTCGGCTACGTGGAGACGGGCTTCGACACCAAGGCCGAGCTCAAGACGTACCTCAAGTCGTACTTCCGCAAGGTCATGAAGCACCTCAAGTCCTCGGACGCCAGCGACGAGACGCTCGCGCAGTTCAAGGGCGACGCCCAGGAGGCCGTCAAGTTCCTCGTGTCCATGTTCAAGGAGCTGCAGTTCTACATGTTCAAGGCTTGCGACTCGGAGGCCGGCCTCGCCTACGCCTACTACCCGGAGGGCGCCCTCGCCCCACGTTCTGCTACATCAAGTGGGGCCTCAAGGAGGTCAAGTTCTAAGCGCGTGTGTGCGATGTCCTCGCGTTAGAGAGAAAGACTCCTGTCGGTGTTCTCGCCCTCTTTGATCGGCGCATTAAACTCTAATTAATGCCCTTTGGTATGCTAAGCCCGTGATGTTTCCTGTGGCTGTCGACTAGCAACTCCATGGTCTTGTATTACGTGTAGGTCGGCTATCGCTCGCTTACCGCTCGATGACGATGGCAATGACGCTGAGGCCGAGCACTGTGAAGAGCACGGCCAGGATCTTCAGCGTGAAGACCCGAAAGTCGAGCTGCTCCACCTCCTCGTTGGCCTTGTCTTCGGCGTCCCCACTCCGTGGTCGTAATGCAGCGGGATAAAGTCCACGCGACGGAAGCCCTGCGTGTTGCGCAGATGCTCGTTCTCCAAGCGGAAGAAGCTCCAGAATGTACGACGAAACAGCTCCAGTACCATCGTAAACGGCTGCAAATACAGCGGCAACCAGCGGGCAGCGCCGCGCGGAGGGATCAGCGTAAGCGTCCACGCAAAGCGCAAAAGAGATCCGACACGATCGCGGCGTAGTAGACCCACTTGCGGCTGAACATTTGCGAATCGCCCAGGAACTTGTACTCTGGCCGACCAAGGCCCCAGTCCATCGTCACGTCCCAAACCCACGTGTAGAGCGAGCTAGCAGTGAACAGGAACAGCCACGCGACCACAAACATGCGCACTTGCAGCGCATTCTCCTCGCTGTTGTCGTTGTGGAGCGGGTGGAACAGTCCGAAGAGCACGACGACCTGCGTCAGCGCGTACTTAAAGGCGTTCGGCAGATGTGGCCACCACGTTTTCGTGTCGTACACGCGGCGCAGGTTTTGGAGGAAGCGCCACCACAACGGAAGCGCGCACACCAGCGGGACCACAATGTTCACATAGTACACGTTGTTGGCGCAGGTTGGCAGCTCGTCTTCAATTGGGTCGACCATTGCATGCACGTCAAAGCCAGGCGGAATAACATCCTTGCGCAGAAACTCCTTCGTAGCGAAAAAGCACACAGACCAACTGATATCCTGCGTGACCTTGACGGTGCTCGTGAGGTAATCTCCAACAAAAGTGTGAAAGAACGACACCGCATACAAGGGCGACCACACCACTTCCCAAATTGTCCGCAGCATGCCTAGCTGCTGGCCCCACGGACGAATGGCGTAAAAGTAAAGGTGTAGACGAACAGCGCTAGCGGGTAGTAGCCTCGATGCAGCAACTCCTCTGGAAAATACCCGTTCACAACCTTGTAGTAGAGCAGCACATTCGCGAGGAATACGATGGTCATGTTTGTGGCATCGCTGAACACCTGCGGGTACGATTGCGCGCGGCGTGGATTCAACTCGAAGATGTAGCGGTAGTTGATCCGCGCAGTGCGCCACACATAGAGCGATACGCCGACCAACCAGTGTAGCAGCAGAAGACAGCCGATGCCTCGATACACAGGGTAAGCTCGAGTGCGTACCAGGTCAATAAGGTGGTTTTCACGGCCATTGTGGAAAGTAGGCACCACGAGCGAGTCCCAGCACACCCAAATCAACAGGATCAGACAGGATCCGGCCTTGATGCCCAGGTAGATGTGTCCCCAGTTGACAAAGTCCTCCTTTTGGTCATGAGCGTCGCGACTGCCACCGTCGTGTTGCCGTCGCAATACCAATTGGCGAACGACGTTTCCAGCCGCTTAATCATGGCGGAGCAGCGTTCCGCCTTGGCAAATTCGAAAGTCTGCAGCTTGGCTTTCTCTTCCTCTCGCTGGTCTGCCGGGAAGCTGGCAATCTTGTCATAGCGCTTCAAAATCTTGATAAAGCCCGTGTAATTCAGCAGTGCAAAGTTGTGCAGCAGGTTCAGCAGTCGGTGCAGCTCAACAAGCGAGTTCTTGAGCGATTCCTGCGCGCTGTCAGAGGCGTCCTGGCGGTACTGCGCTTGCAGATGGTCCAGCTGCTCCTCTAGCTGCGCTGCGTGGCGCGTGTATGCGTTCTCCACCTTGAGGTACTCGTGCTCCAGCGCCTCTTCGAAGGCCACGGGGTGGACAGCAGCGACTGCAGCTGCTCGGACGCACTGGAGACTGGCGAGCCCGTCGGCAGCTTGAGGAACGCGAGCTTGCTGCCGAGGCTCTTGGCCAGCCGCTTGCCGCCGGAGCTCATGTCCATGGGGCGCCACTTGTGCTCGCGCAGCGCGTTGGCCTCCATGTCGTCGCCCAGCTCCACGTCCAGCGACGTGCTGGCCGCCGCCGCCGCCGCGACCGCCAGATCGACCTGTCGCTGGCGCTCCAGCAGCCGCTTGAGGCCCTCGTAGTCCACGTACTCGCCGCGCCACTCGGCGTACGCGTTGGCGCGCAGCCGCCCGCTGAAGTGCACCATGCCCCAAGTCCGGCAGGTCCGAGAGTGCTTTGCCAAAGACGTCCGACAGTCTGATTAGCCAGTGGCTGGCCGGCAAGCGTCAGCGTGGTCATGGGCGCGACTAGCGAGCAGCGATTGGCCGCGCAAGGTCTCCGACAGCATGAACATGAACATGAACATGAACATGCTCGACAAGCAATATACGTTTACATGGCAATGCAGTTCATGCGGCGGCGAGTTCTCTCCGCCATCTACTACTTCCTCAGCGCCGCGAGCCGCATGGACAGGTCGTCCTGCGACTTCTTCTCCCTGGCCGCCTCGGACGTGGCCGGCAGCTCGGTGCCCACGAGCCCGGCCGAGTCGAGCTGGCCGGCGACCTTGAGGCCGTTCTCGTCCGCGACCATCTGAATGAGGTCGTCCACCTGGTCGGCGGGCGTCGAGAGCGACGTGCCGCTGCTCATGGCGCCTTCCATGTAGGCGGCGCGGACGTCCATGTCTTCAAAGTGCTTCTCGAACTGATCCATGGTCTGCGAGATCTTCTCGACGTTCATCGAGGCCATCACCGTGTCCATGCCCGTGACCACGCCGCTCATGTTGGCCTTGAGCTGGCCCATGCTGATGGCCGTCTGTACGCGCGCCGCCACGGCGTCCATGCGCGAGGCCAGCTGCAGATAGCTCAGCGCCTGGTTCTTCTCGCGGATCACGTTCTGCGCGTAGATCTTGGCGCCCTCCATGTTGCCCTGCTCGATGGCCTTCTTGAGCTTGAGCTTCTGCGCCGCCTGGCTCTTCTCGCACTTCTTGGCGTTGCGCAGCAGCGTCTTGGCCGTGAACTTCATGTTGAACAGCTCGTCCTCCAGCTTGTTCTTGCGCGAGAAGATGTTCATCATCGTGGAGGCGGGCGGGGCCAAGCAGAAGGCGGGGGCGACGGCAAGCAGCAGCAAGTTGTGAGACTTTCGGCGCAAGGATGGCAAGTGGATTCTCGAGTCGCACGGGATTGGCAGAAATGGCCACATGGCTTCAATATGGAGCGAGGCAAGAAGCAGGCAACTTGCTTCCGAGCTGCGCCCAGCAGGACGTCACTTGGAAACATGCAGGAGACGTGGGGGCTTTATAAGCAGCCACGGCCATTTTTATTTTGCTATCCCCTGGCGAAGCGAGCACCGCTCCAGAGCTGTAGTACATCTGCCGTGGATGGCCAAACCAATGGTGGTTCGATCTCAACAGCTAGCTGAAGGATCTCAGCAACGAAGCTGACGGAAATACACAGAGCCTGTTCTTCACCGCAGTAAGCCAGACGAATATATACAGCGCTATCCTTGCTCGCCATCTCCAGCGCCCTACATGACTACGGCAGTCTTCAGCCATGGATGGTCAGGTAAGGTAGGCTAGTTCACGAAGCCCGCTTCTCAGGCTCGCGGCATGAGATAGCCAACGCGAGGGCCCCGCAAAACAACGGCACGACCAGCAGAGAAACGCGCTTTCAACGCGGCAAGTCCGGTGCGAGACCGAAGCCATTTCCCGAGGAGGCAAGATCGCCCGTGGCCGACAAGCATCGGCAGCTTGGTCTGCAGCAAGGTCGTTCCGACGTGTGTCGCTAAAAAAAAGCATGTGCTTGCAGGTGTAGCTCTCGCTGCTGTAACAGCTCTCGCTGTGAGCAGCGTCGCCCGGCAACCGCTCGCGCTCAACACACGGTTGTAGACGAGCTTGTTGCCGTCGATCTTCAAGCGATTTGCCTGGTATCCAAGTGTGACAAGCCTCGCGGCGAGAAGGCAGAGCAAGGTCGCCAAGCCCCAGCGCGAGAAGGCAGAGCAAGGCACGCAGGGCCTTCTCCAACCACAAGCAGCGTCGGCGCCGTCCAAGTGGGGGCGAGGGCGAGGCTCCTCTTCCAGCAGGCAAAGCCCGAGAGCCTCCGCGACTTGTCAAACGGATTTGAATGCGCGCGTGAATGCGATTTGGGCGCGGAATAGGGCCGTTTCACTCACATTCAACTTCAGCGCCCTGACGCGCGCGGACGTGGACGCTTGCCTTGCCGCATATGCGCTGCTGCAGAGCTATTTTCCGCGCGTTCTGGAGGGCGGAGTCGCCACTCTTCAACGTGCTGCCTCGGACGCACCCTGCCACCGCCTGCCAAGCCCGCCAGCACCATGATGAACGACCTCAAGACGACCCGCCAGCACCACAGCCACAGCGTGGACGGCCTCAGCCCTCGCGGTACGGCCGCGACCAGCACTGTCGCCGCGCTCGCCGCCGCCAGAGACGACAAGACCCACGCCACCCACGTGCGCCGCATCTCGACGGGCCAAATGGCCGACGAGACGCTGCCTCGCGAGCGCATCGACGTCATCAACGACTTTTGCAGGAGCGCGTGACCACGAGGCCGCTCATCGGCGTCGTGTGCGGCTCCGGCCTGGGCGGCCTCAGCACCTGCCTAGCCAACCAGGAGGTGATCAAGTACGAGGACATCCCGCAGTTTCCGCGCTCGACGGTTGAGGGCCACGCCGGAGAACTGGTGTTCGGCGACCTGGACGGCGTGCGCGTGGTGTGCATGCGCGGCCGCTTCCACTGCTACGAAGGCTACGCGATGCGCGAGACGGCGCTGCCCATTCGAGTCATGTACTTGCTGGGCATCAAGTACCTGCTGGTGACCAACGCCGCGGGCGGTCTGAACGCCGACTTCAACGTGGGTGACCTCATGATCCTGAACGACCACCTGAACATGCCGGGGCTGTCGGGCCAGCACCCGCTGATCGGCCCCAACGACTCGAGATTCGGCAGTCGGTTCACGCCGCTGTCGAACTGCTACGACAAGAAACTGCAGGACCTGGCCTTCGACATCGCGGAGAAGCAGGGCCTGGGCCACAAGATCCGACGAGGCGTCTACGGCTTCGTCACCGGACCTACGTACGAGACGCCGACCGAGTGCCGTTTCCTGAGGCTGGTGGGCTGCGATGCCGTGGGCATGAGCACAGTGCCGGAAGTTATCGTGGCTGCCCACTGCGGCGTCAAGGTGGTCGGGTTGTCTCTGATCACCAACAAGGCTCTGTTCCCCGGCGAGGAGCGCGAAGCAGCTTCCCACGACGAGGTCCTTGACACCGTCAAGGCCACGCAGCACGACATCGAGTCGTACGTGCGGAACCTCATTTCCGCGATCGGCAGCCAGCACCGCGCGTAGAGCACTGAAATCCTAATAAGTTATCGGTAATATACGTGCCGGAGATTATGAGCGCAAAGCATCGTGGAAGCAGGCTTGCATTGAGTGCACAACGCAAGAGCAGCAGGTAGCCTTCTCGGCAGTTGATACCGCTGATAACTCACCACAGAAATGGATCGTTGTACTAGTTCTCTGTAAACCCTGTAGAAAACCAGTTTGTTCGTACGTCAGTCGCGTTGCTATTTCAATCCTGATCTGCACGCCACTCAAGGTCAGCATCGCATTGCTTCGCTTCCAGCAGGGCTCCCGGCAGTCGCCGCGTTCCGTCCACGAGCGTCCACAACGACATCAGCCACCATGATGAACGACATGAATGCATCGGCATCGGCTCAACCGCCGCAGTCGGCGACACCCACGGCACACGACGCTGCCGACATCTCGAGTCCTCGCGGCACGGCCGTCAGCAACAGTTCGGTTGCCGGCACTGGTGATGCTGACGAAGGTGCCCAGACCGTTGAAACTACCTCGCGCGAGCGCATCGACGTCATCAACGACTTTTTGCAGGAGCGCGTGACCACGAGGCCGCTCATCGGCGTCGTGTGCGGCTCCGGCCTGGGCGGCCTCAGCACCTGCCTAGCCAACCAGGAGGTGATCAAGTACGAGGACATCCCGCAGTTTCCGCGCTCGACGGTTGAGGGCCACGCCGGAGAACTGGTGTTCGGCGACCTGGACGGCGTGCGCGTGGTGTGCATGCGCGGCCGCTTCCACTGCTACGAAGGCTACGCGATGCGCGAGACGGCGCTGCCCATTCGAGTCATGTACTTGCTGGGCATCAAGTACCTGCTGGTGACCAACGCCGCAGGCGGTCTGAACGCCGACTTCAACGTGGGTGACCTCATGATCCTGAACGACCACCTGAACATGCCGGGGCTGTCGGGCCAGCACCCGCTGATCGGCCCCAACGACTCGAGATTCGGCAGTCGGTTCACGCCGCTGTCGAACTGCTACGACAAGAAACTGCAGGACCTGGCCTTCGACATCGCGGAGAAGCAGGGCCTGGGCCACAAGATCCGACGAGGCGTCTACGGCTTCGTCACCGGACCCACGTACGAGACGCCGACCGAGTGCCGTTTCCTGAGGCTGGTGGGCTGCGACGCCGTGGGCATGAGCACAGTGCCGGAAGTTATCGTGGCTGCCCACTGTGGATTGAAAACCATAGGACTGTCAGTGATCACCAACAAAGCCCTGTTCCCTGGGGAGAAGCCGGTGCTTGCCACAAGGAAGTTCTTGAGACTGTGGAGGCTACGCACAATGACATCGAGTCGTTCGTGCGGAGCCTGATTTCAGCCATGGGGAAGCAGGATCAACTGTTGAGAGCTGACCCTACCATTTGCGCTGAGCAATAGACGAGTAGTCCAAGAGCGGTGATAGACCATCCTGCATGACCAACGCCTGTAGCACAAAGCAAACGATTTTGATCCGTGGGTCTATGAATATTTTACACGATCCGTGAAGCCGTACAAGCGCCTCTATCATACTTGTGCGTTGGCACGATTATCGTGCAAGCCTCGTTGTTGACCAAGGAAAACCTCGTCATCAGAAATTGACGACGCAATCCCCGCTCAAACAGACTTCGCGGACCGCTCGAAAAACTTGATGCATCCATCGTAACTTGCGCTGACGATCAATCCCGTGCACGCATTCGTGTTCACATCGTCGCTCGCCTCAAGTTTGGACTTTACCATGGCGAAGGTACTCGCAGGGGCGAATAAGGCAACCGTGACAATGCCGTTCGGAGGTCAGCAGCTATGCAAAATTCATTAGCACCACCAACGAATAAAATCCATGGTTACTTGTTCACGCACCAGTGAAAAATTCGTAGGACGAATTACGGTCCTGCTTGCTACTCTTGACAATGCTCATGGATCGAAGGTATCTAATGAGGCAGCAAAAGATGAGGTTACTCTTGTGGAAATCGCATCTTTCGCCGAGCAGAAACTTTACCTCGCTTTGTTCCACACGTAAACAGAGCCGTTCTCAGACCCGCAAATCACAAAGTCTCCGTCCTGGCTGGAAGGCATCTAAAATCAGCAACACTGCTGACGAAGGAGCTTATCAATGTCATTTCGTACCTGAACCGCCCTTTGATTTGAAGATGGCCATTTACCAGCCCCTTGTACTTGCATATTCGCGAATAATTGTCCACCGAGAAGAGTCTCATGCGAGAATCGTTTGTGCTAACCAAGAAATATTTGCCTTCTGGGTCGAACTCAATGCCAGTGACTTTCCGTCCCTTTTTCATTGGGCCGCGGCTGTTTCGACACTCAATCTGCGTGTAATAGTTCATCTGCTGGTGAGAGTTGACTTGATAGAAGATGCACTGGCCGTTGAGCAGCCCAACGATCGCCCGTGTGCCGCTGGGGTTGAAGCTGGCCGCTGTGATCATTACGGGTGTCTGCACGTATGAAACTACGCAGCCGTCAGGGATATCCCAGACTCGCGCTTTGTTGTCGAAGCACCCTGACAAAAAGTATCTATCTTCCTATAATCATATACAGCAAAACAATTGCTGGTCAATGCCACCGTCGTCCACAATTGAACCAATTTTCGAACCTTCGGGTGGAAGTCTACCGCAGGCACACTATCGGGGTGATGAAATACATGCAAGCAATCCTCGCGGGAAATATGCCACAACCTAACCGTCTGATACCACCAAAGCACATCATTAGCTATGCGTAAGAAGCATGGCACAATAATACATAAGCGTTTCAAACCTTGTCCATGGATGCAGATAATATAAAGTTGCTGCGACTCCACGAGACATCCACGATTGGCATGGTGTGGCCCTAGTTATGGGAAAGTGCCACAATAAGCAGAAGTGAGTTGATTGCAGGGAACAATATTGGCTATTAGCTCACCTGGTACGCTCGCTCAGGCTCCGAATCCAGAATTTGCTTCTCTTCACTCTCTCTTGATGCTTTGGCATCTTCTTCAGAGCTGATCTGGACCTTCCAAACTCGTAGGATGGCATCTTGTCCCCCAGATACAAGTCGAGCGCCATCGTGGCTAAACTTCATTGTCCAAATCGTTCCTGTGTGCTTTGACAGCGTTTGCGCCAGACACAGCTCTTCCAGATCCCGCTTGTCCTTCTTGTTACACATGACCTAGTTTCAAGTAAAACGTGAGTCGATGCATCACAATTGAGAGTGTCATTTCATCTGTACCGGGACATGGTTCCGCTTTATGGGATCTCTGGACTTGGACTTCATGGGGAACTTGGAGATGATTTTTGTGAGCGATGGTCTTCTCGTCTTGGTCCGTTTGCCCTGTTCAGACTGCAAAGCTCCCCTCATTAACTCTATTTGCTGGGTCTACCGCATATCCCATGGCAGTCGCACCTCTTCCTCGTGGGGGCGACGAAATTGCTGGGGAAGATCGAGTACGAGTCCACAGGCATGCTGGACAGGTCTCGGATATCGAAGACCTCGCCCGTGTCCTTGTTCTTGACGATGTACTTGCTGTCGCCCGGGTCTGTGAGCTTGTTCTCCAGCTCGGAGCCTCTCGGTGGCTGGTTGGCAGCTGCGGAGGCCCTGGACGCTTCTGCTTGGACGTCTTCTTGAGCATCGTAGAACTACACACCTTCAACACGTCAATATTCCAGCCAAAATCTTTGCTTGTAGCTAGTCAACGTACGTCTTCGTCCCTGTCTTCCTGTCTGCCAGTCGACAGACCGGACACTTGCGTGGGGGCGGCTGGAGGCGCCATCCCCACGACGACGGAGTTGCTGGCTCGAGCTCCCGCCGCCTCCATGTTGGTTTCTTCCGGGGTGGATGCAAAATGTGCTATAAATAACTTCAACATGACGACCATCACTCTAAGCGACGCTAGGAACAGCCGCGACTCCAGAAGATCGGGATATCGCAAAATGACCATCGCGGGCAAGAGCACGCCGGAAGCGGACTACTTCTCGCTGCACACGCGCAAGAAGAGGACGATCGATGTGGAGATGCTGGACTACGGCTTTGTGGCGAGTTGTACGGACCTGGACGAGCTGAAAGGCATCCTGGCAACTCTGCGCTCGGGCAAGGAAGGCCGTTACCCGGAACTGGAGAAGGCCACAGAGGAACGCATCCTGGCAGTGCTGCCGGAGCGAGAGCGCAGCAAGATCATCTGCATGCGGTCGGGCCCACCGCTAATGAGCTGACGACGGAGACTGACGACCTAACCAGCTGGACGGCGGCGATGGATCTCCAGAACGAAGCGCTAAAGAGGCAGGCGCCTATAGCACGTGAGCTGCCTCCTGTACGAGGACAAAAGGTTTCTATTGCCACGGACTCGACGCTACTGGGGGCGGAGATGAAGTTTATGAGTGGCGATAAGAAGCCGCAAAGGCCATCCCAGCCTACGACTTTCGATCGTGGGAAAAGTACGACGTCGACAAGGCTCTTGAGGAGATTGATACCGAGGGTGAGATGGCTCGTCAGCAGGCGCAGATGCAGCGTGAACAGCGAGAAAGGCGTACTGTTGCGCGTAAGAAAGAGCTGGAATCGCTTCCCCAGTCGGTGGAGCTGGAGAAGCTCGAGCCTGAAACGCGCAAGGTGTATGCAGCGTACGAGAAGCAAAAAGGGAACGACTGCTTCAAGGCACAGGAGCTGGACATGGCAGCGCTCCACTACACGCGCAGTATGGCCTACGATGACTCGGATCCAATTCTGTATGCCAATCGAGCTTTGGTGCATTTGCGCAACAAGAACTTTGCGGCAGCAGAAGAAGACTCTACGCGCGCGATTCTTCTAGACCCTAGCTATATGAAGGGGTGGAGTCGTCGCGGTATGACGCGGTACCGGAGAGGAAAATATGCCGAGTCCGTGCAAGATTTTGAGGAGGCTTTGAGGCTAGAGCCGAACAACCGCGAGGTGGGAAAGCTTCTGAAGACGGCCAAGGACAAACACGACGAAGTGAACGGCGGACTTGCGAGCAACCAGACCGCAACTTCACCACGACGGACAGAAGCTAAGGCGGAGCTTGAATATGAAGCTGAGGCTCTGCAAGACAAATCTTTCAAGCGCTTCGAGAGATCATGATGACGACGAAGAGGAAGCTGATCCCATTCACCATGGGAGCAACCAAGCATCGCACGACTGGAAGTCTGTGCGAAACAGTTCGTCGGAGAAGCCTTTCACTCGTTTTGAGATTATCGAAGAGGAAGGTTCCGAGGACGAAGATGACGAGTGATCGCAGAGATATACCCCCAGCAAGGCGCATTCACAGCAGATACTGCCATCCGTTTGAATTCGTTGTAGCACCACATAGCGCGAGGCATATTTTACTCCTTTTTCTAACCTCTAATCCGTGTCCATGTCGGTCTCCTGGCCTTCCTGTTTTGCCGGCTGACGCACCACCCCCAGTCCTAGCTTTGCTGTCGACAGGAAGTACGAGCGCGTATCGCCGAACGACAGTACGGCCGCCTTGACGAGCTTGTTGGGCGAGAAGACCTCCTCCATCACGAGCTTGTCGATGTCGTGGTTGCGCACGTCCTCCAGGCGAATCGTTCCCGGGAACGCCTCCTTCAGCACCGTGTCGCCCACGCACAGGATGTCCACCATCACCTGTCTGGACGTGATCTTCACCACGCGGCAGATGACCACGTCTCCTAGTCGCAGCACCTGCGCCGACGCCAACGTCTTGCCAGCGCGTGTGACCTCCACAGAGTCCCCTGCGACCGCCCATTTGCCATAGATGGACGAAAATATGTCTCCGTCCCGCACGTACGTCCCGCTGCCAGCCTTGAGCTTCCTGTCGGCCGTCGCCAAGCGCTGACCGGGCACCGCGATGTCTCCACTCATGTCGAGTCGATTTGTGTGGTTTGTGTACTCAAAAGAGGGCTCATACAATAGGTGTACACAAAAATATTATACTGAAAGCAAGACAAGATGGTGCGACTGAAGACGCGCTACCTGGTGGTGGAGGCCTCGGGCGCACGCAAGCTGGCGGTGAAGAAGGAGGACATCTACGCAAGCATCCGCGACGCAATCAACAAGAGCTACGGGGATTTCGGCGCTGGGCTGCTGCAGTACGCTTTCAAGGTTGGAATGGGTTGTAAGACTGCGTGGAGGACATTGCCAATGACTGGTGGACTGGATGCTGTGTACTTGGTGCCATGCAGTGCTGTATTATAACGCGGACACAAGACTGGCAGTGGTGCGATGCGCCCGTGAAATGTGCAAAATGGTGGAGACGTCGCTGGTCTTCGTGACGGACGTGCACAACCAAGATGTCAGCCTCCGAGTGGCTCGCGTCTGCGGTGACCTACGTTTGCTCCACAGTTCTGCGATTTCCTCGTTGTGATGCAATGTGTTGGGTCGTGATATGTGCGCAGGTCCCAGTCGTACATGCAAGGAGTACCTACTCCAGTATTCGTCGGAGCGCGCCAAGACTTTCAAAATATATGCTGTGCAACCCAACTTTGACGACGGGGTGAGAGCGGAAATCGAGCTCATCGACCAACAGTGACTATGTTAGGCTATTTAACACAGCTGACTTCGGATAACAATGCGCTCAAGGGATGCAGAGTTGTCTTCCACGCGATGACACCACTGTCGAATCTAAGGGATTGCTACAGCTTGCTTGCAAAACACTCAACGTCCAGTCCAGTAGTCTCACACAACCATCTGCTCGCTGCCTGAATTGACCGAAATGAAGCCGAACAGCATCGCCTCTTGACTACCGTTCTTGCTGCTGTCGACTGAAAATTTGTCTATTCGATGGGCTTGCCAGCCTTCTCGTACTCCGACTCAATCTGCGCGCAGAAGTACTCCAGCTGCTCGAAGATCTCGCGCACATTCTTGCCGGGCACCTCCATCATCTCCTTTTTGCCGTTAACTGCAGCGACACACGAATAGCATTAGTCTCAAGCACCAGCAGTTCCAAAATGTCCGCTGTGCCGTGTACATACTGAAGTCCAGCTTGATGGTCGGGTCTGATCCCACGAGCGTCGAGGCGAACGAGATGTCCGCCTTGGGGTTCACCTTGCGCGTCTTCTCCGCCGTCAACTGGCGGTAGAACTCGCTGTCCACACAATGGAAAGCAGAGGCTTTCGGTTAGTGATCGATGGTGTGCCACATCACGAGAGTTGAAAGTGTCAGAGCGTCACGCACCACGCGCCAGTCGCCCGCCGGTCGAAGCTGGAGAAGGAGATCTGGGCAGACTTGAGGAACCGAACCACGTTGCGCGCCGCCATCTTCGCTGCTTGCGCTTGTTGGTCTTGCCACCGCTAATTGAGCTGAACTTAAGCAGGTAAGCTCCTCGCTTAAGTAAAATTGAAACGAACTTGGATACACTTTCACGTTGGCGATGGAGCGCGCGATCGACCGCGAGAAGCACTGCCCGTTCCTGCTGCGGGTCTTCTTCAGCGCGGGCGCCCACAACAGGCACGAGCATCTGCTGTTATGAGAGGACACAAAGTGGCGTATTAGGTGCCAGGACGGTAGAGCTAACACTTGGATACGAACTGTCGAATGCAGAGCGGAAGCGTTTGAAGCGCTGGATGATTCGCCCATTCCCAACGAGCTGCACATCTACACGTGGTGCGCTGCGGCACAAGATATAATACTGGTGCTGGCTCTCGAGTTGTTATGCCTAATCTCTGTTGTTTCTACTGTCGACAGGCCGGACGCGACGCTGCGAGAGATCGCAGACCTGGTGCAGGACTCGAACACGGACGCGCAGAAGCCCAACAAGCGGCTCAGCATCTGCGTCGTGTCGGAGACGCGGGACAGCAGGTAGAAGTCCGCACGTTGTGATTGCTAGGGATTGCACGCTGATCGAGCCCATGACGATGCGTATTGTCAGAATGCTCATGCGGAAGGTTGGATACGTGGACAGCAGCCACCGCCGCTGTGCAGACGACACCAAGACGCTTGCGAGTGTGCGTTTCCACCCGGGAGACCTGCTGGACATGGCGTTGGTCGAGTAGTAGTGGCGTAGCATTCGTCCACAGTCTTTTTGAATTTTGAATTCATTACATTTTGGATCTGTAAGGTCTTAAGTAGATCGTCTAAACATCATTTGCCGAGGAAGATGGTGCTGGTCACGACGGACACGTTCCTGGCCAAGGTGAGCGAGTTCTACGCGAACACGCAGAGCTCCAAGGGCTCGGTGGCGATCTCCTGCAAGAGCGGTGCGTCTAGTGCAATCACAGACCTGCTAGTAGCCTCCTAACCCAACGCGTTTGCTGCTGCAGTGCCTGTGGCCAAAGCGAACTCCAAGGCGCAGCAGAAGATTCACAAGCTCTCGGTGGAGGACGGAGAGCACGTGTTGCTGTTCCGCGCCTGCAAGTACGGCAACAACAAGCACAAGAAGAAATACAGCACGGTGGTACGGCACTTGCGAGTGATCTCAGCCAGAAGACGGAGCATTTTAACTGACTGGTTTTGCCTGCCTCCTGCCTATTCAGGTGACGTCGGTGAACCACGCATCCTTCCATACGGCACTGAGCCAGATCATCAAGACCAAGGTGGACATTTCAGCCAAGGAAGTGAATGCAAACGTCCCCAAGCGGCTCGTGGCCAAAGTCAAGAAGACTACGGAATAGATAGAAGAAGGACAGCGCGTCTAGAGGTGGAGTAACAGCGACGAGAGAAGGCAGCCGCCACGCCGAGTCAAATGGAAGAGCAGTTTTCGTTCACATTTACAGAGCGACAGGTCATGTGTAAACGCCGTCCCGACTTGCCTACTCAGACGAATCCTGGGATGCAGCTACGACTTGGTCCTCATCCGCCTGTAAGTACGTGTTGAAGGATGGCAACTCATCGAGGAGGGACATGTCCCCCAGCACGTCTCCTAAATAGTGATTACGTCGAGAGGTGCGTCGCCGACCTTCCTGTAAGCCCGTGCTTGACGCCAAACGCCCCACCATCGGCATATAGTCTAGTGTAAATCGAGCCTCCGAGTTCCCGCACCTTTGGAAGCAATACACGTGAGATGTTTGCGATCAAGGCAAGTCCAGCTCAAACGCACCCTTTGTAAGCGAGAGGAAGATCAAACTTGGGCTTCAACTCAGCCAGTGCTTCCCGGTGAGAGGATCGCCTAGACGCTGCAAGTACTTCGTCTAATGTACGCTGTACACATACAGATGCAGGCGCCTGCGCCTGCGCTTCTTTCCTCGCAGCAATGATGCACCAAGCGGATTTAATTCATCTTCCAGCATGTACAGACTCGAGCGCCGCAGCTCTAATCCTGCGAGCTCTCTTCGCTCCTTAAGAAAGAAATAATCCTGCCGCGCAAAGTCAAAAACGATATTAATCAGATACCTAGTCAAAAGTCAAGCGACAAGGAAAGTTGCTTGTACCTCGCTTTCGACACCGCGGTCACATGTCATCCAAGTATCTGCCAGCGAAGCCGCATCCAATACGTGTGCCAACTCGGACATTGCAGCAGCATCGTCCTCTTTCTCTTCGCGGCTTTTATCTTCTTGGCATTTACCAGCGACTTCAGCTGCAGATTTAAGCTCGGCGAGCAAGTTGCTCGTCATGGCATCAAATGACGAGCTCCTTGTCCGCCAAACCGTCCAGGCTGGAACATCTATGTGCGCAAATGTGCAGTCCTCGTCCTTGCCTGCATTCTTCTGCAGCCAACGCCAGTTAGTAATTGAGGCTGAATTGGACGCAGGCAAGTATGCCTCTAAAAATGTAGTGAACGCCGCACGTCACGCTCGAAAAAATTGCCAAGGGCATCTACAAGTGCCGGGGCCACTGTAAGTCCTTCAATAAAGGAGACAAGGCGCATCCAGGTTGCAAACTCGCCGTGAGAAGGTTTTTGCATCGTGCGGCACAAACGTCCAGGCGACGGCGGAAACGCGTCGGGTAGTTGAGCGCAGGTGACCACGATTGGGCACTTGGAGTGCTTGGCAATGGAGCAAAGAGCGTTGAGGAACCCCTTGTCTTCATCAAACACGAGATCCACGTCTTCAAAAAGCACCAGAGAGGATGAAGCCGCAGTAGGTTGATCTAAACTCCGTCGACCTTCAGAATGTCGCCTTCGTTTCTTTTTGTGTTTCTTGCCCTTGTCATCCTTTCCGCCTATGTGGAGGACTCTCGTTGACTGAGTAGCCTCTCCAGCAAGCTCCACGATGCTTTTGCCGGACCGGTTTTGAGCAGCATTGATTTCGATAATCTCGTAGCCTAGCTCTTCAGCGCACGCGTACACAGCAGCCGACTTGCCAGACCCTGACTCGCCGTCCAGTATAAACAGACGGCACAAGTCGCCGACCTCATCTTCGCTATCACTGTCACCATCATCAAAAGTGAAAAGCTCAGATTCAAAGCAATCCCGACGAGCACGATCATCACCGCCAATTTTCCATGCACTCAACCATGACGAGAGAATTCGCGTCACCTCGTGGTTTCCCACAAGCCCACTCGCATTCACTGGCGCATAACGATCCACCAACGAGAGATTCTGTACGCGATCCAGCCGCTTCGCTTTGGCCTGCTCAAGTCCCGCAAACAGTTCACGAACATAGTTCTCACGCATACCGTGTACGTCTACAAGCTCCTCGATGAGCTGTTCCTCCGTTTCCGTAGTTGTCTCCATCTCCGTTACTGGACGGCCAACATGATCGTCCACAGTCGCAATATCGATCACATTGTCATGGCTGACATCGACGCGTGAGGAACAAGATGCACCCGAAGCGTCCAAAAACTCGCGAAACCAAAACTGTTCAGAGAATGAAGACTCCGTAGTTACTTGACCGTTCGCCGCTGCCTTGAGCCGATTCATTGTCTCGGTTAGCAAGCTGCTGTCAGGTAATGCATCAACATCGATAATCTCGGCGTCAACTGGAAGACTTTTCTTTGGTAAAGCAGGGTACTCCATATCCACGTCTTTAACAGTGTAGGAAGTAGGGAGCACAAGTTGCACGTCTGGGAAAAGCGAGAGCTGTTTACTCCAGCTCCCACCACCAGTCCGTTTGGCTTCTCCACTCTCCTCTCCTTCGTCATCGCAGATCTCAATCGATCCATCATCATTTTCAACGCTGCTGCTGCGCTTCATGGTGCGCGCTTGAAAAATGGGTTAACAGTTTTCCCATCGAAAAACGCTTTATCCTTTTCACGCGTCTGGCGCAGCTGCTCACGGAACAACGAGACAGCTTCAATTTCCTGTAGCTGTTTCTTCTCCTCTTCATTCAAGAAAAATGACTGAGCAGCCTTGCTGCTGGGTGACTGCCACTCGTCGCCGATTTGGTGCTAGGCGACGTCTTCTTCTTGTTCATCTCCAGTTTCCGTTTCCGTCCGCTAGACTTGGCGCTGGCATCCGCCTTCTTCGTCGTGGGTGGCGGAGTCAAGAAAGAAGCAGCATTGTTTCTAGCAGCAACGGCATCCAGAAGCTTCTGTTGCTGCTGTAAGATCTCCGCACGCACAACGGCCTGTCGTTTGGGTCTTCCGGAGATCATGACTGGGCTCGGCGTGACCTCCTCCACTGAGTCCTTCTCCGCCTTCTCAGGCGTCACCAGCGAAACCACGAGAGAGTTTTCCCGCTTCTCGTCCTTCCTGCTTTCGATCTCCGCTGCCTCCAGTACCGACATCGAGCCCTCGTTTAGCTCCAGCTGAGAGGCCACAACGGCCTGGCCCATCGCCTCGGCCTCGTCTTCAACTTGATAGTCGGCAGTGGTCTCCTTGACGCAGAAGAGAGCGATGGACGGCTGGTTCTTGTCCTGCTTGGCCCTGCGAGATGCTCTGGCCTTTTTCTATAGCCACGTCTGGCCCAGTGCGCCCGCTCATCGAACTCGGCGTCGTCCGCCTCGCTGTCGATCTCCTCCACGAGCGCGCGCTTCTCGGGGCTGATGCGTGTGATGGTCTCCTTGGCGCGCAGTTGCGTCAGACTGATGTCCAGCGGAGAGTCGGTGCTCTCGTCCTTGCTGCTACCACTGCTCTCCTTGTCCTCCGCGTTGCTCAGCCACGAGGACAAGCCTTGCGACGCCATGCGCGAGGAGCTCCAAATCGAATTGTTACTTCCCGCCAAAACCAAAATTCGTACTTACTGCGGTACGCGAAAAACGGTTTGAAATCGAGGCAACTTGCTGCCACTGCAAGAAACACTCGATGCACCGTTGAATGATGAATAAATCTGTTTGTTGTATTTGGTAACAGCGCATCGAGTTGTGTACGCCCCAATCACTCGCTAGTTGCCGGACTGTGGCTGTCCCGAGGAATCGGGCATCTGCGGTTCGCTCATCTGCTGCACGTCTTGCTGAGGTGCACCTTGCTGCGCCTGTTGATCCATGCCCTGCTGGGGCATGTTCTGTTGACCCATGTTTTGCTGTTGCATTCCCTGCTGCTGCGGCATTCCTGGCTGAGGCATACCTTGTTGCTGCATTCCCTGTGGCATCATCATGCCCTGCGACATCGCCATGCTTTGCTGTGGCATCCCCTGCTGAGCCATCCCCATGCTCCATCCTGCATCGGCATGCTCTGCATCGGCATGCTCTGCATCGGCATGCTCTGCATTGGCATGCTCTGTTGGGGCATTCCCTGGCTCATGCGCTGCATCTGCGTAGGGGCATCATCCCGTAGCCTTGAGGTCCAACCTGGAATCCCATGTTCGGCGCCATGCCTCCTCGGTTGTCTCCGTAGCCCGTCGGCATCGAATTACTCATGCGGACTTGGCCCATCGCACTGCCCGGAACTCCGTAGGTCATGCCACCGTTGACATACCGCTGCTGCTGTTGTTGTTGCATCATGGGGTTCATTGCGTTCATTTGGCTCATCTGAGCGTACTG
>JAAVTG010000138.1:0-57973 GCA_011947345.1 Phytophthora quininea
CAAGCGCATCCGCTCTCGGCGCCGTGCTTGGCAAGATCGAGTTCGAGAACCAGCCGGCCGAGATCGTCGACCTAACAAGCTCAACCTGGTGGAGCAGGTCACCACCAAGGAGGTCAAGGTCTACAACCAGGGCGCGTCGCCCCGCATCGTGGCCTTCGACTGCGGCATGAAGCACAACATCATCCGCTACTTGGCCTCCAAGGGCGTCGAGCTCACGGTCGTGCCCTACGACTACGACCTGCCCAACAGCGAGCTCCAGTACGACGGTATCTTCATCAGTAACGGTCCGGGCGATCCGACCATGGCGGACAAGACCATCAGCAGCATTCGCTGGGCGATCAACCAGGAGAACCCCAAGCCGATCTTCGGTATCTGTCTCGGTAACCAGATCCTGGCTCTGGCAGCTGGCGCCACCACGTACAAGATGAAGTACGGCAACCGCGGCATGAACCAGCCCTGCATTGACATGCACCACGCGCTGCCACATTAACCGCAGAACCACGGTTACGCCGTGGACTCCAACTCGCTGCCTGCTGGATGGAAAACCTTCTTCATGAACGCCAACGACAAGTCCAACGAGGGTATCATCCACGAGCACAAGCCCTTCTTCTCGGTGCAGTTCCACCCAGGAGGCCTGCGGTGGCCCCACGGACACGGCCTTCCTGTTCGACATGTTCCTCGAGAAGGTCACGGGTGCCCCGCCTAAGCTCACGGTCATGGACACCTCGCTGTACGATCGCCCCACCTTCTCCCTGCTGCTCGGCTCCGGTGGTCTGTCGATCGGCCAGGCCGGTGAGTTCGACTACTCTGGCTCGCAGGCTATTAAGGCTCTGCGTGAGGAGGGCGTGACCGTTGTTCTGGTCAACCCAACATCGCCACGGTGCAGACGTCCAAGCCTTGCCGCCGACAAGGTGTACTTTGTCCCTGTCCGCTCAGAGACCGTGCTGGAAATCATCAAGAAGGAGAAGCCGGATGGCATCCTTGTCAGCATGGGCGGTCAGACTGCTCTGTCCGTCGGTATCGAGCTGTACCTGAACGGCGACCTCGAGCGCCACAACGTTCGCGTTATGGGCACGCAGATCGAGGCGATCATCGACACGGAGGACCGCGAGAAGTTCTCGGCCAAACTGGCTGAAATCGATGAGACCATTGCGCTGAGCCAGCCCGCTACCACCGTCGAGGGTGCTCTGAAGGCTGCCAACGAGATTGGCTACCCCGTGCTTGTGCGTTCTGCGTTCGCACTGGGTGGTCTCGGCTCCGGTTTCGCTGCCAACGACGACGAGCTGCGCACGCTCGCCACGAAGGCCCTGCACGGTTCCGCTTCCAAGGGATCGATCAAGCAGATTCTGATTGACCAGGACCTGCGCGGCTGGAAGGAAGTTGAATACGAGGTTGTGCGTGATGCCAAGGACAACTGCATCACGGTCTGCAACATGGAGAACTTCGACCCTCTGGGTATCCACACGGGTGACTCGATCGTTGTCGCTCCGTCCCAGACGCTGTCGAACAGCGAGTACTTTAAGCTCCGCTCGACGGCTCAGAAGGTTGTGCGCCACCTTGGCATTGTCGGTGAGTGTAACATCCAGTACGCCCTGGACCCGCACTCGGAGCGTTACTGCATCATTGAGGTGAACGCTCGTCTGTCCCGCTCCAGTGCACTTGCCTCGAAGGCCACGGGCTACCTGCTGGCCGACCAAGATCTCGCTCGGCATCGACCTTGTTTCGATCAAGAACAGCGTGACCAAGACGACGACGGCCTGCTTCGAGCCCAGCCTGGACTACTGCGTGGTGAAGATGCCGCGATGGGACCTGAAGAAGTTCTCGCGTGTGTCGAACGACCTGGGAAGCTACATGCTCTCGGTTGGCGAGGTCATGTCCATTGGCCGCAACTTCGAGGAGTGCATCCAGAAGGCTGTGCGCATGGTGAACCCCAACCTGGACGGCCTGGATGGCAGCGCGGTTGACAACGAGACCAATCCCGCTGTGCTGGACGAGCAGATGAAACACCCCACGGACGAGCGTCTGTTCTACATCATTTCTGCTCTGGACGCCGGCTACACGATCGACCGTGTGCACGAGCTGACGAAGATTGACAAGTGGTTCCTCTCCAAGCTGGCCCGCATCTCGAACCCGCAATGCTGTGCCCAAGTACTCGCTGGACACGCTGAGCGAGCGCTTTGTCCGCACGCTCAAGGTGAACGGTTTCTCCGACCGTCAGATTGCCGCTAAGCTGCTGAACACTACGGCGATGCAGGTGCGCGAGCGTCGTAAAGAGCTGGGCGTCCTGCCATGCGTCAAGCAAATCGATACCCTCGCTGCCGAGTTCCCGGCCCAGACCAACTACCTGTACATGACGTACGGCGGCTCTGAAGACGACATCCCAATGAGCGAAGAGGCCATTGTTGTCCTCGGCTGCGGTGCTTACTGCATCGGCTCCTCGGTGGAGTTCGACTGGTGTGGCGTGAGTGCTGTCCGACTGTGCGTGAGCTGGGCAAACCTGCCATTGTGGTCAACTACAACCCCGAGACGGTCTCCACGGACTACGACGAGAGCGACCGCTTGTACTTCGAGGAGCTGAGTCTGGAGCGCGTGCTCGATATCTGGGACCGCGAGCATCCGGAGGGTGTCATCGTGTCGGTCGGTGGCCAGATCCCCAACAACTTGGCCATGCCTCTGGCTAAGGCTGGTGTGAACATCCTCGGCACGGACCCGGAGAGCATCGACCAGTGCGAGGACCGCAACAAATTCTCGGCTCTGCTGGACACGCTTGGCGTTGACCAGCCGCGCTGGGCGGAGGTGAAGGAGATGGACGCTGCGCTTGAGTTCGCCGCTGAGGTGCAGTACCCGGTGCTTGTTCGCCCCAGTTACGTGCTCTCGGGCGCTGGTATGATCGTCGCCTCGGACGCCGACCAGCTGACGGACTACCTGAACAGCGACGCCGTCAAGATGTCGCGCTCGATCAGTATCTCCAAGTTCATCGTCAACGCCAAGGAGATTGAGTTCGACGGTGTTGCCAAGGACGGCGCCATCCTCAACTACGCCATGTCCGAGCACGTCGAGAACGCTGGTGTCCACTCGGGCGACGCCACGCTGGTGCTGCCTGCCCAGAAGCTGTACGTCGGCACCATCAAGCAGGTGAAGCGCATCGCCAGCGCCATCGCCAGCGCCCTGAACATCACCGGTCCGTTCAACATCCAGCTCATGGCCCGCGCCAACGACGTCAAGGTGATTGAGTGCAACCTGCGTGCCTCGCGTACGTTCCCGTTTATCTCCAAGACCTTCGATCTGAACTTCATCAACCTCGCCACCAAGGCCATGATCGGATTGCCTGTCAAGTCGGTGCCGATCGCCCTCATCGACATTGACTACGTTGGTGTCAAGGCCCCGCAGTTCTCGTTCACGCGTCTGCACGGTGCTGACCTGAGCCTGGGTGTCGAGATGGCTTCGACCGGTGAGGTGGCCTGCTTCGGCACGGACATGCACGAGGCCTACCTGAAGGCTTTGCTGAGTGCTGGCTTCAAGATCCCCAAGGAGAAGAAGGTGCTCATCTCGATCGGCACCCAGGACATCAAGCGCGAGTTTGCCGAGGGCGCTCTTATTCTGCAGGAGTTGGGCTACACGATCTACGCCACGCCCGGCACGTCGGCCTACCTGGCCACCCAGGGCGTCAAGACCATCGCACTGCGCAAGCCTTCGGACCCGGAGAGCGACCTGCCGAGCGTGCTCGACTACATCAAGCAAGGCAAGATCGAGCTGGTGATCAACGTGCCGGAGGGCTCGAACCGAGGAGCTCACGAGCGGCTACAAGATCCGTCGTGCTGCTGTGGACTTCGGCGTCTCGCTCATCAACAACATCAAGTGCGCGCTGCTCTTCGCGCAGGCCATGCAGAAGGTGCGCAAGCTCGAGATCTGCAACATCTCCGAGTACTACGCCATGCCCACGATCGGCTGGCGCCCCGGCCAGAAGCTCACGGCGCGCAAGATGTCGATCTTCTAAGCTGCCAGCTTGCATCAATCCGATAACTTCATGTAAATATTTGCCTCTTGGTGCTCACACACAGTTTTCCTCTGCTGTTGATCCTTTGCCATCGATTCAAAAGGAAATGCCTGAAACCTTGCTGGTCATTCACTTGTTTTACTCGTGGGTTTCTGTATCAACACACTCTCGTCCCCTTCGCTTATGAGCAGCTCGCCGCCAGCAAAGCCACGTGCGCTTTCACCACCTTGGCAGTCTGCTCCACCGCCAACCGCGACTCGGCTGCTGCGATCCAGTCCTGCGACACCTGCGCAGGCAATCCTGACAGCCCCTTCATCTCCGCAATGGCGTTCTCGATATCGCCTGCCTTCAAAGCGAACTCGGCGCGAGAGAGAACGGCATCCGTGTCACTGCCCTCAACCGGGCCTCCAGGGGAATCATCAGCAGCGACAGAGCCGTGCCGAACGCTTGGCCAATAATGCCGCTATCCTCCGGCACCAGCGCGGCGCGGTGACCCACCGACTTGACCACCTTGAAGCGTTCTTGCAGCTGGCCCACTGACGGCGGACCCTGCTCGATCACCTCCTGTGGCAGCGACTTGACGGCCGCCTCGATGAACGGGTCGTTTCGCGCTGCCTCGCGAAGAGCGCGGATCTCGCTGCGCAGTGGGGCAGCAGCCTCCACACGGTCCGATAGCGCCAAAGCCGCCATCGACGCCTTGTGCACACGGTGGCTGAAGGCTTCGTACGTCGACGAGCTGTCCAGAACCTCTCCGAGGGCACGAAGCTGATCACGGTAACTCTCCAGCTCCTGCACACGCTTCTCACGCTCGTCCGCCAGAGTCTTCTGCATCTTGTCCGTCGCGTCCGTCAGCTGTTGAGTGTAGCGCTCCTCAATCGCCTTACTCTCGCGGGCAAAGGTGCGCTGAAGTTCCGACAGCAAATTCGCGCGCTGCTGGTTCACGTTGCGCGCCAGATCATCGGCGTATTGCTTCTTCAGCGCAGCCATCTCCTCGCGCGATTGGCGAGACAACAGCTCCTGCTGCAGACGCAGTTCGCGAGCCAGGAGCTCCTTATGCAGTTCATCCTGGCGGCGCAACACCTCAGTGCTCTTCTTCTGAGCATCCTCCTCCATGTGGCGCAGCGACTCAAGAAGACGCACAGCCTCCCATTTCGAGCGGTGCTTCATCTCCGTCGTCAGTTGCGCCACACGGATCGCTAAGGCGTTCGAGTCGAGCTCCTGCATTGGCATCAGTAAATGGAATGTCAGCTGCTATTCGGATCCATGCACGTCAAAGGTATTAAACGTACGTGGAGTCCCGACAGGTACTGCTGGTCCATTTCCGCAGCAGCAGCAGCCGACTCCGCCTTCAGTGAGCTCAACAATGCATTCTGCAGTAAGTGATACAGCAGGCAGCGATTGTTAGGAAATCAAAAACGCAATCACTACAGCGACATGCAATCATACCGTAGTCGTCTGAATCTGCTTGTTCATCTCGCGGCCAAGGTGCTCAGGGCTGGCCTCGCCGGCCAACTTGTTGATTTCACCACGCTCCTTGACGGTAGCAGCGTCCACCTTTTTCTCAAAGGTCGTGGCAGCAGCAGCGGCAGCAGCTCCCACCGCCGCAGCTCCAGCAGTCTTCTCCTCCTTCTTGTGCTCCACCTCTTTTTCAGCTTGGCGACCTTTTTCTCGGCCTTCTCCGCTTTCTTTCGGCCTTCTCCAGTTTCTTCTCCACCTTCTTCTCCTGTTTCTTCACCTCTTTCTTTTCAGCCTTCTTCTCCTGTTTTTTCTCTAGCTTTTCTCCTCCTTCTCTTCTCCTTCTCCGCTTCTTTTCAGCCTTCTCCACCTTCTTTTCGGCCTTCTCCACCTCCTTTTCCACCTCCTTTTCACCTCTTCTGTGCTGTCCCTTATTGATGGCAGCACTAAATTCCTCGGGAATCCTGGTCTTCACCTTCACCTCTTTCTCGTTCCCCAGCACTAGCTCCCGGAACTTCATCCAGCGCTCGTCGTCCTTCAACATCGGCGGGTTCCAATGTGGGTTCTGCTTGACGTACACGGCCGCGGCGGCAGGTGCCGACAGCACGCCGAGCAGTAGCAGCTTGGGCAGCAACGAGCCAGTGGAGGACTCGGCCACCTCCGTCTTGGACACGCTGGGCTTGCTGCTGGGCGCCTTGGGGGCGTCGAAGACGTCGCCTTGGGCTGAGGCGCGGGCTTGACGGGCGCGCTGAAGCGACGGCACTGGTCCGCGGCGCGCACGGCCGCGCGAGTCCTCGAGACCTGGCGCAGCATCTTGCGAGGATACGAAACGAGGGGCTCACAAAACTTGTGTAAAACGGAGAAAACTATGCATAAGGTCTACATACAAACACCAAGTGATTTAAGAACTATGTATGGAAGATACACACGAGTTTTGGCATGCTAGCTAGAAAACACGTTAGACCTGCGAGTAGTTGGTGACGGTTGGTTCTTGAGGGAGTTGAAGACGTCGTCGCCTCAATGTCATCTTCATCTTGGGGTCGGTGGCTGTTTGCTCGCATCGCCACTCCCCACAGACGAAGAAAGTCAACTTGTTCGAAACTTTCGCCACTACGAACAGTCCAGACACCCAACCATCCACAGCAAGAGCAAGACGACGACGTAAACCCACGGGTGATCGTGCACGTCGACCCAACTGCCGACGAAAGGATCGTTGCCGAGTGTGCAGATCGCAATGATGGGCTCAATCGCCACCACCACCACGACCAATGCACTCGCCGAACCGACGATAACCTTGGGGACCGCGTAGTAGAAAACCAGGGACCAGACTCGGCGCGTCAAAGTGATATGAGGAGACACGAACTCCAACTTGTTGCAGTTCGGAAACGTGAATCGTTTTGCGCACTGGTCTGGATCCGGCGTCGTCGGTTCCTCCGTTGTGAGCGATACCTCACCCTCAGCAAAGCGTGCAAGTCGGACATCATTCTTCACGAGGCCACGCACAGCACAGCCGCAGAGAACGAAGCGTTAACCCAGTACACGCGCCGCAGTTTACACAAAGGAAGAATGGCCGTGTTCAGGTTGAAAAACGAGAGCACAATCAGCGCTACCAACAATAGATACCCGAGGTACGGCAGCACCCTCAGCTCAATTGACGCCACAAACTGCACCACCTTGTCCACGGTCAGAAAAAGCGCGAAAGTCGCAAACCAATACAACGTGAGTGCCGCGTTTATCAACATCGACACCGCAAAGATGGCGCCCACGATATCCATCAGGATGTCCAGCACATTGAAGAGCAGCAGTTGGCCAACTTGGCGGACAAAGGTCTTCAGGCTCGCGCATTTGAAGTCTGACTTGAAGCAGAAGTTGCCGAGCAAACTTTGTTTTTGGTCTTGGGGGTGTTGCAGTGAGTTTTTGCACGAAAGGGTCCGATCCAGTTTGGGACTGCCGGCGTCTGGCTGAAAGCACTGTCTGCCTGGTGTCTTCATTTGCGAGAGTCGTGTCACGCTCGTGTGGTTCTGCGCGAGTTTTCAACAGTGAAGCCGCAGTTAAACTTTGGAGATGTAGCTAGCATCAAGATTCTGAACCCAAGAAAGCAAACGTAGCTAAGAAGCAAAATACCCTTAAGCATGCTGTAGCACCTGACTAGCTGTCGACAAAACCTCCGTAGCCTATGGGCCGTAGTAGCTTCGTAAAGTAGCTTTGACTCGAGTTTGCTCTTGAATTCGCTGTTAATGTCTTTATTGTGAATTTCTAAGAAAATATTGTAGTTACTTTCCGTCTTAACGGATAATTTCACCGTCAGCAACATGCTGACTGCGGAGCTGGGCAAAGGCGCGCTGCATCGCGCGGCCACGGAGCGAAACGTGCGCTCTATCCTCTTCCACCTCACTGCCACCGCGCAGCGATCGTTCATTGTAGAACCTGGCGCGGATAATGTACGAGATTGAGCTGTGCCACATTGCCAATAAATACTCTGACACAAATTGCGATGATTTAGGTGGTGCGGGCGCTCAAGCAGTACGCAGCGACTCTATAAGACCCAAAGACATGATAACGCTAAGCCATTTTCTTATTCAGACACGGCTACCGCTTGGGGTTTATTGGGAACCTGTTGGACGGAGAGAAGTCAAAGTTGCTGCAAGCCTTCCACGCAGTCCACCACGACAAGGTTTGCGCTGTGTTAATGATATTTTATATTTTATGCTAACAATCGTGTGTGGTAGAACGCGTCACTGACTTATGCGGACATGTCCAAAGAGTTGAATGTCCCGCTTGATCGAACATTGCTCGTAACGGAGACGATGATAGCCGAGGAGCACTTGAAAGAACAACATGACGGGCTTTTAGTTTTCCTGAACGCGCTCGAAAATGAGACAGCGCCATCACCACTGTTGTATTTATTCGCGGAAGGTAACGTGGATGGATGGCACGGTACAGCAAACACGATTGTAACTCGTAACTTTATCTGGTGTAAAGATCTGTTGAGCTTCAATCGATGTCTGGACCCTGCAGGGCGTAGCTTTGGGTCCTTTCGCGTGACGACGTCACAGATTTTCTACGAGACTGCGTTGTCGTTCGCGCTTGTCAACCTCAAACCGATTGTGCCTGGTTTGTGAGAGCGATTTTATTCGCTTCTATCCCGTTACGCATCTGTGCTGACCACCGCTTGTCCCTGATCATGTAGGACACGTTTTAGTTGTCCCGAAGCGCCCGGTTGCGCGATTTGAAATGCTGGATGTGGACGAAGTGAGCGACTTGTGGACCACTGCTCAAGTACACCTCCACTTTATGTTTTGGTTAAGCTGAAATTATTCCATGACGACTAATGGGCGTGCATTTTGTCGTCGACAGCGTGTTGGCAAGCAAATCGAGCGTCACTATAACGCGTCCTCCCTCACATTTGCTATTCAGGTGCGGCAGTATGGTACGTTCGCCGTTGTAAACCTTCTAACTGAATGTGCACATTTCCAAGGACGGAAAGGATGCTGGGCAAACGGTCAAGCACGTGCATATTCATGTCATACCTCGTGCTGCTCGAGATTTCGCGTGCAACGACGACATCTATACTGAGGTACGAATCCAGGACTACGGCTTTAGATGGACGTTGAAGAAGTCGACTAAACATTATTCCTACGCAGATCGAAAAACACGAGCAGGGTCTGTTCGTGGACAATGAGGCCCGAACGGCACGCTCTGAAGCGGAGATGGCGGCAGAAGCCACGCAACTCCGTCCGCTTTTCTCGTAGAACTCTAGAGATTGATTCAATTTCTCGGCTGAAGTATTCTCGATCCGGTAAATGGCGGTCACTTGATGCTTGTTTTCACTCGTGGATGCTGTGGTATTGATATTAATATCGCTGGTGGGGCCTGCAAGTGGAAACTTGGAGTGAATTCTGTCGCTGGTATCCACAAGTTGCGTCCTTCCGAGTTGGCATGTTTGGTCTCGTGAGTTTCGGGCCGACGTTTCTGCCGGACACTCCAGCTAGTACGATGAACATCACTTCAGTCCGCGTTGGGCTTCCTGTGTTGGAAGCGCTCGTCAAACTGTGCGAGTATTACCGAGGCAAGTTGCCGTTGTCGTTGGCTTTAACTCCGACGCATACAAACACCAAGTCTAATCAGATGCAGGCTTCTATTCAAGTCATTCAGCCCCAGATCGTTCTCATGGGCGCGAGCGACGGAGAAGCGTGGGGAATCGTCTGTCGCCACTGCGACGCGCAAGTGGCGCGTCACTCGCAGCTCGCGTTCCTGCTGGAGAACGCCACGGGCATTCACTTGATGCTCATCAAGAGCTTCCTAACAGAAGAACCTCGCGAAACAGGGAACCAACAGACAGACGAGAGCTGGATCCTTCGTAGTCGAGAAAACGTCGCGCCCAAGCTCCACTTCATCAAGATCCGCACTCAAAACGCGTTTAAACGCGAACGCATGCCGTTCGAGCTGCTCTGCAGCAATTGCCAGACCAAAGTGGGCTCTGAAGGGTTCTTGGACGAATTTCCAGTGTCGCTACTACTACTGAACTCCAAGGACTGCATTATTGTGCTGGACAAGCAACCGAGGTTTGGAGGGATCCGTGGACGCAAATGGGGGCCATTTTACCGCAGCTGAGGGAGTTGGCGATGCCTTTGAAGACCCAATTGCTCAAGGAACTCATGCGCTCGGGAGTACCCGAAGAAGAAGAAGTTGAGGAGCCTGTGATCCCCGTGGTGCTGCCGACGGTGGAGACGATCAAGAGCCACTTCACCCCAAGCGGGCGGATGTCCAAGTTGAGGCAGTATCAAGTGGAGCTGACGCTATCGGCTGCTGGAGAACACAATCGTGTACCTTCCAACAGGTGCGACGGATTGTGTGTGTGTTTTATTGAGAGGAGCTTGTTTTTAATGATATGCTTGGCGATGGTAGGTTGTGGGAAGACGCTTGTGGCCATTAAAGTGATGGAAGAGATGAAACATCTCAACCCGAACAAATTAGTGGTATTTTTGTACCGACAGGGCCATTGGTATCGCAGCAGGCGGCATATATTCGACGTGAGTCCGACTTCCAAGTGGCTGAGATGTCGGGACAGCGTGGACGTGGATCTGCGGCGACGACTCCTGTAATTGATGTCAATGGCGACAAGAATGCTCTTGTCGTGACTCCGCAGAATTTTCTGAATCTGCTGTTCAATAATCGGACCAAGATCACGGATTATAGCGTGATGATATTTGACGAAGCCCACCACGCCACTGGGAGCCACCCGTACTGCGACCTCCTAAAACAGTTAGCAACTATTGACGCCCGAAATCGCCCACACATTCTTGCGTTGACGGCTTCGCCTTTCGGCGAGGCAGTGCGTGAAACGTCAGGTAAGATGGCGTTGGAAAAGCTTGCCAAAGTGTTTAACGGGGTGATCAACACTCCCACGATTGCTGCTGCTGATCTGGAGGGGAGTTTTATCCCGAAAGAGGCTAAATGGATGACGGTGAATGAGACAGAAGAAGAACGTAGGCTGCGTGGTGGTTTGAAGCATTACGTCCAGTCATTCTACACCCAGATATCGAACCTGATGAGTGGGCAAGTTATGCCATTCGAGACCAACTACGACACCAACGACATGGAGCTATCTCAATTTATGGCAAAGCTGCGGCTGTTGCAAGGACAAGCTCGAAAAAGGGTACGAGACAATAACGATGAAGTGGAGTTGAACAGAGCAGAGGAGAGTGCGCGACTGCCATCAGACCTCGAGCTAATTCTCAAGCACTTGCTGAAAGTCGCTTCAAGCTTCTATAACCTGAGTATTCATGGTCCTGGGTTCGTTGCTGAAGCGCTGGTCTGCGTGTTCAACGACTTGAAGGTGTCGCGTTCACCAAAGGGCTCGTACACTTAAATTGGTTGAGTCGTCATTCAACGCCATTTTACATCCAGCGCTGACGAGCTTCCCAGTAGAATCTTTTGGAGGGGCCAGGATTTCAAATCGCGTGCGTATGGTGGCGGATTGCATCAGAAATTCGCGCTTTACTCACGAATCCCGGGCAATCGTATTTGTCCGACGCCGCAAAACAGCGATTCTTTTGGCCAAGGCGATGGAGTCACTGGAAGAGCTGCGTGAGTTAAACCCCACACGATTTGTCGGCCATAATTCGTACGAAGGGATGTCGTGGGAGGAGGAGCAGAAGCCCACCCTGGATCGATTCAGACAAGGGCGTATCCGACTTTTGGTGGCAACGAATGTGTTAGAGGAAGGTCTTGACGTGCCGGAATGCTCACTCGTGATTCAATTTGATGGTGTTATTGGCGTGACGAGTCTCATTCAGAGTCGTGGCCGAGCACGACATCGGCACAGCGCTTTCATCATCTTTTGTTCCGCAATGGAGCTCGAGCACAACCAACGGCTGGTTGAAATCGAGAAGCGACTGCTGCACAACGCGAACCTTGCTGCCTCTCAATTATCTTCAAAGGCACAAGTGAAAAGTTGATGGGGAACTACCACGAAGAAAACGACTTTTGCGAAGCATCTTCAGCAGAAGTGCCTGAATTGTCCCTGCGTGCGATATATGACGCCAGGTCTGACAAAGTTTATAGCATTGTACTGGGTGGCATATTTCGTGGAGCTGACAGGCAGTTGCAGACATCCATTCTGGCTAGAGTGAACACATTTGCCTCAGTGCGAATGACAGACCAGAAGATCGGGTTGTGCACGTTAGCAGCACACCCAGATCACGATATCTACCAATCGTACAGCACCCTGTGCTCTGAGATTGATTTCCTCGTGAGAAAAAGCCGTTTTGGGTGCGCTTTGACAGCGATATGGAAAGTGCTGGAAGAGGAGCCGCAGAGGAGGACAGAATTTGTAGTGTTGGTCTCCGACGTGGCGTGATGACCCACGGCGGTGAATTTATGGAGTTGGAGAGCTTCGGCAATTCTGGAGTGGTGGATATGATATCAAGCGTTCTGGTTGTTTCCTTTGGGAGCATTCGTGTAGAATTTGATGCGCGCGCTTTATGAGCCCCGCGTCTGGTTTGATTTGAGGTCAGCTAAAGATGCTGCTTTTGTCTACCTCTCATTTCGATTGCCGCCGTCGTTCTATGTAGAGGATGTCCGCCAATGTCAACAATGTCAGTCGCACTCTTTGGTGTACCGATTGAGCCTGCCTCGTTCGGATAGTTTCAGCTCACTTCTGTGGAAACTACGCTTCGATTTTTCCAAAATCGGCATTGAAGTCTGTGAAACAAAGGTTTTACAGATTGACAATATCGCCTCGAGCTCCTGCTGAAAGACACAACTTTGATTTACCCGTGTCGTATGCGTTGCAGTGCCTCCTGTCAGACTGCAGCTTCTTCACGAATGGAGTCTTCACGCCAGATTTTTATCGTATTTTGTCCGGACTTGACAGTAAAGTGCAGGAAAAAGCTTTGCTCTCGTTTCGCCCTCATCCCAACGAGTTCAGCGTGACAGAACAATTTGCAGCTTTTGTGAAGGCAGAACTCCCAGTGCTAAATGGTTTATGCTCAAGTGCATCGCTAGACTCCGGGTCCACTGTCTACAAGGTTATTTTGACGCCATCTCGGATTATTTATTGCCCGCCCGAGCCAGCTCCCGCCAACCGCGTGTTTCGTCGATGGGGAGCGGACAACTTCATGTACGTGTACTTTCGCGATGAAAACATGACGCGTCTGGACTACACTTCCTTTTCCATTTTGGAAAGAATTCGGAATGTGCTGAAGAAAGGGATTCGAGTTCCTGCTGCGAATGGTGGTGTTAGATTTCGCTTTCTTGGTTGCTCTCTGAGTCAGGTTCGCAACAGCAGTGCAATTTTTACGCTGCTCGACCACCATGAAATTAGATCTTGGATTGGAGATTTGTCCCACTTGACGTCGCCAGCGAAATATTTAAAGCGCCTTGGGCAAGCGTTCTCCTCCACAAAGGAGACTTATGAAGTGGACCAGCGTGTTCTTGACAGCCCGGTAGAGGATATAACAAACGGCAGATACATGTTCACGGAT
Source organism: Phytophthora quininea (assembly GCA_011947345.1). Lineage (NCBI taxonomy): Eukaryota > Oomycota > Peronosporomycetes > Peronosporales > Peronosporaceae > Phytophthora > Phytophthora quininea. The sequence goes on from JAAVTG010000138.1 coordinate 13,441, forward strand.
GGGTGCGGTGAGATTTCTCATGTTGGAGCAGAAAGTATTGCAAAGTCCCTCAATTTAACGCACACACCGTCAGCTTTCCAGATCCGGTTAGGTGGCGCGAAAGGCGTCGTTGTTGTGTCCGACCGCAATATTCCAGCTCAAACCCAAGAAAACAGCATCACCCTTCGTGAAAGCATGTCCAAATTCAAATCCAACCATAGTGTGCTGGAGATTGTTGCTTCGGCGGGGAAATCTGAGGCATATTTGACGCGACAAAGTGTGTTGATCTTGAACGATCTTGGGATAGAGGAAGATGTGTTCATGGACATGCAGGAGGACTTTCTGAGCAGCCTTCGCTCGCTTGTGGCGTCTGACGCCGGAGCGTTCTTCGAACTCAAAGCGGTTTTACCACAAGCTGCTGTGTGGCATATTGACGTTCTAGCTCGTGAACTTGGCGTAAAAGTCTTAGAGGATGAGTATCTTTCTTCTATGGCGGCAACAATTTATCACTATCGTCTGGCTAATACTGTCATGCGTGCACGCATTCCCATTGCCCAAGGCCGAACTTTAATGGGTGTTGCTGACTTTACCAACACTTTGGAATATGGGGAAATCTTCGTCCAATATTCAGAAATAGATGAGGAGTCAGGAGCCGATAGGCTTGTGACTCTGGATAACATCGATGTTGCCGTCCATCGAAGCCCCTGCCACCATCCTGGTGATATTCGGGTTCTTCGCTGCAGGTCCGATGTCCCAGACCAGTTGAAACACTTGAAAGACTGTGTTGTTTTCCCTACGAAAGGCCCACGACCGCATCCTGACGAGTGCACTGGCGGTGATTTGGACGGTGACATGTTTGTTGTTATTTGGGATAAACGGCTGATACCATCGAGAGATAAAGTGCAAGAGCCAATGGCGTTCAATGAGGAGGAGGATGGAACCGCTGGAGGTGAGGAATATTATCAGCCCACTAATGACGAAGGCTTGATCGACTTCTATATCCACTCAATTCAAGATGACATTTTGGGCGTTGCTTCAAATGCTCACTTGGCTTTGTGCGATGGAGCGAATGATGGCATTTTCGACGAAGGGGCAAAGGCGCTCGCTCGTATTTGCTCGAAACAAGTCGACAGTCTCCGTGCAAAGACGGACTTGGAAATCGTGCGCAAGCACGCACCCAAAAGCTATCCAGACTTTATGCAAAACAAAGAGAAGCCGTCTTACCCGTCAAAAAGGTTTTGGGTAAGATGTTTCGCCGCTGCAAGGCCATATTTGATACCACTATGGCAAAGGGTGTGAGCCAGATGCCCATTCGAGACGACCACTTTTTAACGAGCGGCTATATTGACTACGTGGATCAGGCAAGAATCTTGTACCGTCAGTACAAACTTCGTCTCAGGGCGTTAATCCTCATGTCCGGGGCGCATGTGGAAACGGAGCTCGCTACAGGAATGATTGTGGGGCCACCAAACGTGTATAAAGCCGACTACTTCCGCTTTGGGGAACGATGCAAAGAGTCCTTTTACACCCTCCAAGCCTCATTTCGAGCTCAATTCAACAGCATCGTGTCCACGCCAAACGAAGCTGCGAAGTTTGCAGCAGCAATGTATTTCGTCGCTTATGATGACAAGGATGCGTCGACGCGTTGTATAAGTTTTCCGTGGATCGCCATCGACTACCTTGTTACGAACAAGCGCTCGAATATTCATAACACACATTACCAAGCGTGGTCTCCCGTGCGATCAGCGTCGTACCAGGAAACGATCCCAAAGCTTCAGCTCTGCATGCTGGCCGAGATTGTCACTAACACTGATGAGTTGCTGTCGGACTTCTTTGATCGTTTGGTGGCGGTCAGTTCACTGCGCTCTGAGATGCCTGGGTGTTTGAAGAAAAAGAACTAGACCTCGTACTCTTTGGCTCCTCAGCGCTGCTCACGTTTGAAAAACAGTCGGATTTGGATGTTTTGGTTCGCTGCAAGTCTCGACACGGTTCGCTCAAAGCTATTGCAAAGACTCTGGAGGTTTCAGCCGGCAATATCGAACTTAAAGATGGTATTCGTGTCCCTCTTTATCGTTCTCGTTTCAGCAGTGGTCTGTTGAAATGTGCAAGTCTTCCTCTGGCCCAGTGAAAACCCGTTTGTTCCGAACGTACATGGAGAGATACAGGTTCTTTTGGCCCTGCGTGTATTTCTTAGTGAAGTGTGTGGGGTTGATTCGGCGTCGATCGGGTGGAGGGCAGAATATGTTCAGTCCAATTGGGTTCATTTGGCTGTTCCTGCGTTTTGTATCGACCATAACTTCGTCCGGCCGATTAGTGGCGGAGAGATCACGTTGACTGACATTTTAAAGACCAACGACATCAACGCTGAGATTAGTTTCTGGACGGAGTTGCTCACACGTTTAGTATCAGGAAATCATGACGTTGAGGAGCTTTCGGCTGCTGACGTCTTGCTTTCATTCTTGGACTTCTACTCAAAGCTATCCACACCAGCAGCCGATTATGGTTTCACAGACCCATTCGACCCTGAAAACGACACGCAGCTGGATGCAGAGGCCATTACGGTTTTTCGATCCGAGTGCTATATCGCATTGCATCAGCTGGTCATCGCAAAGGGCGATATCCAATACTTACTGACGAACCGCGATCAGCAGGCCAGCAAAATTACGCTTAGTCATGCTTTTAGCTCGCGAATCCACGAAGCCAAGGACTTTTTCTCGCGGAAGATTCTGTTTGAAACCCGAGCAGACAGCACGGCGCGTCTAGTGTTTAAATTCCATCCAAACTGTTTCCGTTCCGATCTGTATGTTGCTGAGATTACAGGATCCGGTGACGCCGTGCGACGAATTGAAGAGCATCTCCAAAAGATTGAGCAAGAGCTAGGGACTCGTATGGCACACCGTTCGAATCGGTCCTTTCACCGCGAAGGATCCAGCTTAGTGCTGTTCGAGGGAGCGGTATCACAAGGTGAAAAATTGGGTTCCAAGACTATTTCGGAGGGCGCCACGTCGAGCATAACAACATTCAGCTCCATCAGGGTCATCTCACCTGCTTTATGAACGGACGGCAATGGTACGAGCACGCTGGAGCAACCTTTGCGCCAAGTTTATCCAGCAAATGATCAAGCTGTCGCGCTACGAACGTCTCAACCCAGGTGTAGCGCAGGCTAAGGCTTTTATTCGCTTTGGACACCACTACTTGATTAACTTACCGCGCTCTTTCGATGCCGAGACGATCATGTCGGCTAACATTAAAAACTGGAAGATGAGTTCGAGCGAGGGCGGACAGCGCGGGAGCTATACGAGTCGGTCCTCACCGCAAAGCAGAAGCAGCGTGCCGAAGCAGCGGCAGATAAGGCGATGTCGAACCAAGTTGAAGCTGGCGACGATGAAGCGAAAAATGCCGAGGAGGAGGGAGAAGCAGGCGTTTTATGGGGGAATACTCTGGGGAAGAACAGGAAGATGGATGGGGGCAAGACGACGAAGACTATGGCGAGTATGATAGCGACACTGGTGGTGGCGGTGGGGTACCTCGACGAAAGCAGAGACCGAGAATGATCTTGCGGAATGCAAATACGGTGGCACGCGGTGACAAGGGAGTCACTCATTCGTTCTACTCGATGATCGAGCAACAGCACGCTCCATGGGCAAAAGAGTATGCAAATACGCGCTTGGGGATGGAGCTGATTGAGCAGTCTGATGGATACCAAGTGTCCATCGTTTACCAAGGATTTGAGTATAACGTGCGTTTGACAGCCGAGTTGCAGCTCATTCGAGTCTCCACTCGACCGTCGCGGTGGTTTAGCACGACGCTCAAAATGCGCCAGGAAATGGATGAAGAAGCTCACAGGATGGACTCGACACCTGACGTCCGCTTCTACGTTTCCACGACGGAAGAGTTACCTGTGACCGATCCACTTTACAAAAAGCTGGACGAGTGCTGTCGTAAAGCTCCCGATGGTCAGGGCGTGATTGAGTTTTGCGATGACAGGCGGGACAACGTACGCATCAGTCGACATTTGCTAGACGCTGGAGAGAGTCCTTCGTGCATCGCAACGGTGCGGCGTGTTCGCGGCACTACCTATTACAACCCACAGACGGAGACGCGATTCTCCCTGATGCGCATCCGCGAGTTCGGAATTCCCGACCGCAATCCTGCTGACGGCTTTCTAAGTGTGCGGGACAAAATGGAAGCTGAGTTCCGCATGCCGCCACTTACGCCGGAGCGCCGTTTACTGCCAGGTTTCGCGCACGAGTTTTTGGACACGGGGATGCGGTTCGTGGATTTCTTGCGCAACCAGGCAGGCATGATGTTGCCGGAGGAGTGAATGGAATAAAGTCGACACGAATGACTCGACACAAGGTACTTGCGATGGTTGCAGTTATTGTAAAATTGTTTGGTGCTTAGTTCGTTGTGTCCTCCAAGAGACGCAAGCGGACGGAGTATATGCAGACAAAATCGCTGTAGCCGCTTTCTACGTCTATCTGAATCGCCTCGACTATCGGCTCGGCGTTTTCCATGTCATCCGCTTCTTTTGATTCCTCACCATGTCTCGGTGTCAACGTAAAGCGATGTGTGTTAAGTTTCCCACTGTCTGCTGCGCTAACTTCGAGTTCTCCAGCAACCGCCATGCGGCTAACGGCTGCGCTGCGAGTCTGTGAAATTCGCAGCTTCATCTTCTCGATGTGTCTACATGTAACCTCAATGGCCGCAACTCGTTTGGGCTCCCGCAGCAATAGGCGAATGAACTGCGGGAACATGCCATTGGAAACCCACGGCGTACGACTGTCATTCGCAATCACGTTCGTAGGGCCGTAGTTTTCGTCGTAGGAGCTGCTGAAAACGTCGGCAATGAGCGACAGACCTCCATCGTCCAGACGGTGGGCTTCCAGGCCGTGAAAGGACGAGGAGACAACCTCTGCATCCTCCGCCAGCGGCGTCAGCGTCGACATGCGAGGCTTCGCACTGACCGGTCGAAAGCTCTTCCTCCTGGCGGCAGGTAAGAACTCAACTGGTTGCTGCTGGTCTTGTTCGTCCTGAATCCTCGCGAGTTCCAATTCGCGTAGCTGATCTTCCAGTGCCGTGCGTCGCTCGGCATCGTTAGACGACGAAATCAACCGCTTGATCTCTTGGATCTACGATGCAACCAAGTACGAAATTACTTTCCACTTCGGCATATGAATTCACCAGCAGTTGTAGCGCGTTGTACCTGGGCCTCAAAGTCCACGTCGAGCTCGTTGATCGCCTGAGGCATCTTGGACGGACACTGCTGCGACCTCCTCGCGTGCTGCCACTCGGCTTGGCCAGTCTCCGTGCTAAGTCAGGACACGCTGCCCGTTACAGCAGCATGGTGAATAAAGAGGCCGAAAATACCCGAGCTCGAACATCCACGACCACATGAAGCAGGCGGACTAATTCGAGCTTCTTCGGCAGCTTCATTGATGCCTTCAGGCGAGATGGCGCCAACGCAGTGTAGTTCCCTGTCGTGGCGAGGACCGACACTACCGTCGGCGAAAACCGCCTCTCCTGGAACCCCTACGTCAAGAACATCCCAAGTCTCGGCTGTGGGGCTGTTAGGATCTCTACCGTATCGCCGGGCATTCTCAGCCTTCCTTTTCAAACCCGCAGCTCGCTGGATGCTGCGTTCGCCCCGACGAATCATCTGATGAAGTCTCGCCACTTCTTCTCGCATGAACCGGAAGCACAGCTCCGAGTCGAGACTAGAGTCGTTTGTTTGAATACGATCCCTCGGCTCCTGCTCCAGCCACGCAGTGATCATCGCATCGACATACTCCACGGTCTCCTGGAACGCCTTCTCGTAGATAATGTCTTGGAATTTGTTGCCCAGCAAATACAACAGACGAATGAATGGCAGACAGACTTGGGTGAAGCAAAGTGGCGCGTATTTCCGCCCTTGACACTCTCTCAGAAAGCTCTCATGAGTCAGGGTCCGGTCTTCAATGCTGTGGCGCTCTACGATCTGCTCCAACTCCTCCAAATATAATTGAAAAAGCTGCACGTGCGCTGTCTTCACAAACGAGTAGATGTGGTTGGCTTCCGTCATGTGCTGAGTCGCCATCTCCATCTGCCTCATCGTCAGCAAGGTCACTAAGGGCACAAGGCCCCTCTGGAAGGAAATCACGTTTCGTTTTCTGCCAGCATCGTTCGAGTACTCCAAATTCAGTAGATCTTGCAGCACCACCAGTCCTCGACCGTCCGTTCTCCCCAACTCTCTGCGAGATCATTAACTTGAATTCTGGGCCATTTTGTCGAGCTATTCCGATGCGCTTCTGGACGGAATCAAACAACGCGGACATGCTCTGGGAAGGGCTCTTGGTGCCAGGCATGGCTTTTGGAACAGCCAGGCGTTGTGCGGCTTAATATCGTGGTGCACGACGGTATTCGCGTGCAGGTAGTCGAGGGCCTGCAGTAGCTGGCGGAAGACATCACGACATTTACTCTCCTCCATCCCAGCGCCGGATATCACTGTGTTCAGTGAGCCGCTGTTGGCGCGCTCTAAGATGAAGTAGTGCGCGCCATCGTCTTCATAGACGTCGTACAGCCTGACAATGTTGGGGTGGTTTAGCCCCTTGTGAATGACCTGCTCGCGGATCACCGACTGCTTCTCCTCGGGGAGATCAAAATGTACTTGGGCACGATCTTAACGGCGACCTCTTCCAGCGACGCCTTGTCCTGTCCCGAGCACACCTTGCCGTATGCACCGGCGGCAAAGGATTCGCGGATGAGATAGCGTCCATGCATCGCCTTCTCTCTGGGGGTGAGCAGCGCTGAGCTCTCGGACGCCGTGCGCATGCGTGGGCTTGCTAGAATTTTCCGCGACGATCCGGTCCGCATGACCGGCGGCGTGGGCGGGAAGAACCGCGTCTTCATCGATAGCAGCAGCGCTCAGCTTGTTGCTGCCGAACAGGCTGCTCTCGGTGCTGGTGTTGGAAAGGATGTCCGAGACTGCTGGGTCCTCGGTCTGGTCTGTGTCGACGCTGAGGTTGAGACTATTCTTCTTCTTGGGCATGGCCGCGGCCATGGAGACCGAGCGGCAGCGGCGAGTGGCGGCCAGTCGGGCCTCCTCGAAGCTCAGCCCACGCGGGGAGCGAATAACAACGTTTCTAGCAGGTAAAGGGTGTCTCAATGTGCCAATACAGCGAGTGGTAGCATTCGACAAACCGAGAGGTGTTCCACTCTCATAACATGGTATTCATGTACAGTGCGCGTCGAAATTATAGCCGCACCCGAAAAATGACTCTCTCGAGCCGACACTTTCGCTTTCCAACCAAAGCTGCTCTGTAGGAGACACGAAAAGCAATAGAAAGCACGTGCACAAAGTAGAATCGGAAAAGCTAGCGTTAGTGTCAAGCTATCGGCGAAAAACTGGAATCAACTCGGGTCAAAATTATAGCCGCATCAAAATGGCCAACGTTAACTATACTCTAGTAAGGTGTCTTCGCTCCTTTCAGCGGCCGTGTCGCTTTCAACCGTCTCGGTATGCTTCGAACGAACTTGTTGATGTAGTCTGGATCAATACGAGCCCATTCTAACTTAATCTGCTTGATCAAATCGGCAGGTCTATCAAATTGACGTCCATTGGCGTAGACTCGGCGAGCTAGAAGCCCCCACACGTTCTCGATGACGCTCAAATCAGGGCTTTTAGCCGGCCAAGGAGCGATTCAATGCTTTCAGCAGCCAGGAAGTTCTTAGTGAGCCTTGCCGAGTGAATAGATGCATTATCTTGTTGAAAAATAGGGCCCAAATCCCCCAATTTCGAAGTTCTCTCATCTAAGGAAGCAGGCCGTCGCTCAGCGTTTTGGTGTAGCTTAAAGCATTCTGCTTGCCCTTTAAGAAGATCAGCTCGGTATTGCCATACCAGTTCACCCCAGCCCGGATCATGACGCTTCCCCGCCGTTTACCCGTTTCGACATGTATTTTGGTTTGGTGCGCAAGTCGTGCCAGTAGAAACGGAAGCCGTCCGGGCCGTCCAGATTAAATTTCTTCTCATCAGCGAAGATTATCCGCCTCCAGAACACCCGTTTGCCACTGTTACGGTTTGCGAAGGCTACCCTGGCCACCCTGTGGTGAGGTTTGAGCGTTGGAGTGAGTTTGCTCTTAGCATAGGTAGCATAGCGATGGTTTCGTAGCACTCGAAGCACGGTCGACTTGCTAGGAAGGCATGGCAGCAGTGGCCATATCTGTTTGGCTGACAGGTTGCCCACAACAGCCAGCCGAAAAACGCGCCTGGCCTCTCGACTGTTGATTTTCCGCTTCCTGCCGGTTCTCTTCGTCAGTGATGCCGCCATGCCGCGCTTCAAGAGGTTCCTGACAGCCTTCTCATCACGTCCAAGCTGCCTAGCAATACCTCTGTTGCTTTTTCCTTCTCTAATCCAGCGGATGATCTTGCCACACTCGTCCTCGCTCAACTGCGTGCCTCGCGGCATGTTGATTTCCCCTCAGGGAATCGACGAGTGGCTCCCGAATCGTCTTTCAAATGGCTATTTCCTTATCTCTTTTATTACGATTACATACGCGTTTTCGTTGTTTATTACGTCCGGTCAGAAAAATAGCCATGGTGCGGCTATAATTTTGACCCGAGTTGATTCCAGTTTTTCGCCGATAGCTCGACACCAACGCTAGCTTTTCCGATTCTACTTTGTGCACGTGCTTTCTATTGCTTTTCGTGTTTCCTGCAGAGCAGCTTTGGTTGGAAAGCGAAAGTGTCGGCTCGAGAGAGTCATTTTTCGGTTGCGGCTATAATTTCGACGCGCACTGTATGTGGTACAGGCGGTAACCTACAGGAGATGCACGCGGTATGTGTAAAATCCACGTGCCGGCGCGAATACAGTTCCCAAGTGTGCCCGCGGTTGTGGTCATAGCAGTGTGTCTAATCGGTGGAGTGCATACCATGTAGCTAGCGCGGTAGTAGCGAGCGGTGGCATTTGCCAACCTTGAGAGATGCTCCACCCACGTGTGCGCTGTCCAATAAAACGCTAAAACTAATAAAGGTGAGCAACACCCACGTCCCGTCAAACGCAAGCATGAACACGTATACGTGTTCTAGCGCTTTGCGTCGGGCATATGGGGCGAGGTGGTGAACCTTTTTCCGCCCAGGGTGTATAGCGGCCCAGGATATGAAGGCAAATCGAAGTACCCCGGAACCGTGACACCCAGGAATCCAGAAACTCAGGATCCCGGAAGAGTTCCGGGTGGCGTGTACCTAGTGCAATCCCTAGAGGATCGATTAACCTCGGGGCACCGTCCACCGCCGTCGACTGTTGGGGAAGGTTATGTACTTGAGCTACTTGGACCGACGTAAATCCAGAAATCCAGAAGCCTAGCAAGCTCCGAGAGACGCCCAGGTCGAAGATCCAGGAACTCGGAAGCTCAGCAACTCAGCAACTCGGGAATCCGGACTCCAATATCCAGAAAGTCGGAGATCCACGTGCAATTCCAATAGAAACACAGTAGTAATAACAAAATTCAGAGTTCCACTTGACTTATATGCAGCTCCTTGTTCTTTAAGGCCGAGGAGAGGGCCTCAGTCGATATCAGTTGGGCCTACACTCAGAGAACCGACAAACTCCGAGTGCCCGACGTAACGCGCACCACCCTTTAACAGGGACAATCCACTTGCAGGTTCACACTTGTACCGCGCTTCACACAGCAGTCTTCGCTCAGGCTTCAGGACTCCGACCGCAGAACCGGGAATCCGGAAACTCAGGAATATGAAATGAGCGAGAGCAAGATCTCCCACCCAACTAACACACGAAATGAGTGGGAGGATCTGCTCCTCGACGCTGCACGCCCAGGACCCCCACCCAACTAAACTTGACACGGGTGGAGTTCCACGGGCGGCGAGCGGAGGCTGCCGTCAGTGATGCTTGGTCCGCAGCTATAGACGACCTTGACCCACGCACGCTCCAATGTCGGGCGCGTCGATGTGGCGTCTTGTACGGAGGAGCAGTGAAGGCGACCGAAGACACGAAGACCGCGGCGACTTGTGCTTTTCCAGGCAAATAGAACTCTGATTAACGTTAAAACATCGCACTTCTAGCAGTATCTTGTACCTAATTCTCTGCATGGTGGATTTCTTGTACTTGGTCTTTGTATGGCTTCTGGCACGGCGCGTCGCCAGCCACTCACTTGAGGGCGACCTTTGGCAGCGGTGCCCTTTCGAGCAAAGATCCCAAACGACCCTTGGCGGCAGGTGACCCTTCGGCAAAGATCTCAAAAGATCTCGGGCGATCCTTCGCAGTGGCAATCCAGGAACTCGGAAACTCAGAGAAGTAAAGTCGACTTCTCAGAATTTCACCTGTGCCACGGTACTTGGAATCGTATATCCGGGTTTCCACTGTCAGCTCGGAAACTCGGAAAGTCGGAAAGTCGGAATCGCAGAGATCCGGGATCGGGCATCCTGGGCTTCAGAGTATCTTCGTCATCGGGACTTAACACCATATGGAACACCATTTCTGGAGATCGGGAATCTCGGGATTATCGGGCCGAATCTCAGGAATAATCGACTGAGACTCGGGATCGCGTAAGATCTCAGGATTAGACTCTGGGTATATTGGGCTGTAGCTCCGTTGGGGACATTGTCGGGCTCACGGCAAGACGCTACCGGATACGTTCACGGTAGACATTTGATCACATACAAATTCGTCGTGGTAACTTGCCCAAGGGTCGCCAGGCCCGGGACAGAGTGCATTCAGCACTTCCCAGTCCAGACCACCCGACGCCCAACTACTCGCAACCCAACAACAGTCTCATCCTCCACCAATCCACGCCGCACTGGCTCTCCAATATCGACCAGTAGAATCGCGACTTCCATAATATATTCCACATTCCGAAAATTTAACGAGCGCATCGTGTCACATAACTGATCTCTAATGGGGCCGAATAGCAGTGTTTCCATGCAGTCCCGGCACATGCAGAGTATGGTACACACCGCGGTGTTCAGCGATAGATACGGCAGCATTTATCTACTTGCTTATGACATCCAGGGCTTCAAGCGTGCGCAGCATGTTGAACCCAGGTGGTCCTATCAGTAGCACGTCGATGATGCAATTATCGCTATGCAGTTGTGCATAAATCCGCAATAATCATGGTAAAATTACACGCACAGGAAGTGTTATAATACGAACTGTCTCATCCAGATCGTAAAATTCTAAGCCATATTTCCAGCAGTCACATAAATTACATTTCAAACGTATTTTCATATTTTGAACACGATATATGCCGCCGAAATGGAGCACAACACCTATGATAAATTTATAAAACACATTCTCCAGAATTCATAGGACTTTAAACCCGCGAGTTTCCTTATTGCAGGACAGAGTGTCCTGTATTTTCCAAGTCCAAAGAGTCACAACAAGTGAATAGACTGTATTTCATTATAGTGCAATAGAACCTGCAATTTTCCATTGGTTTTGTAGGACATCTGTCCGAAATGGCTGCCATACAAAATTTCATACTAATATCTTGTCCATAAAGCAAAAAGATGGAGAGCGCCGACTGGGATGAACTGGCAAGAAAAGTAAGCGAAATCAAGAGCAACGCGGTGAGCGCGCGGTCGCGGATAGTCTACCAGAACTCGCATGGGCGCTTTATTGCATGGGTTGTCTTCAACGAGCGTCAATTTGTCCAGCCTTCGTTTGCTGAGAAGCTCGGCGACGTGTCAACTATCTCTGTTAAGGAGCTGCGCAAACGATTAAAGGAGCTTCTCGATCGTGACGTTGCTAATTCTCCTCTTCAATTTAATTCTATCCAGGCGGATGTATTTGGTGCGTGGCTGTTAACGTTGGAAAAATCCGATGGCAGTAGGTTGAATTTTTCAGCACTAAACACGCACAGAGCTGGTTTGTTTAACCTCTATCGAGACTATGGACGTGAGGTGTCAGCGGTTATTGAGAAGGACATGCGTCAGCACCTCAAGGGTCTTAAACGCGAGATGGCCAGTGCTGCTGCTCGTGGCGAGACGAGCGTGAAAATTGGCAAGGATCCGCTTTTATTTGGTCTGTATTCTTTTTGGCTGGACAGCTCATCAAGCAGCCGAGTAAGGACATGACATTCGCACGGACGTACATGCTTATTGCCTGGAACCTTTTGTGTCGTTCGGCTAACGCGTTCGGGGTTCGACATGCCCACATCGAGTGGAGTGGAGACGCAGTGTTTGTGTATTTTGCACACCAGAGAAACGACCAAGAAGGCATCAGGCCTCGAGATCCCAGACACATTTACGCGAACCCACTTATGCCAGAGATTTGCCCGATACTAGCACTAGCAATGTTTTGGTCTACTTCGTCATTTGATGGAACCGACCGCCTCTTTCCGGGTAGCAACCAGTACGAGAGATTTCGTGAGTCTCTACAGCGTCTTTTGGATAGTGATGAAGTTGCTGATGAGCTGCGGAGGCGCGGCGTTAATTCCGATGATTTGGGCGGCCACTCATTGCGGAAGGGTGCTGCAACGTATTGTGCGTCCGGGTCCACAGCATGTCCGTCTTCTACAGCAGCACATCTTCGCGCAGGATGGTCATTGGGTGGTGTACAAAATACCTATCTGCGGTATGAAGGGGCTGGCAATATGCACGTTGGCAGAACTGTTGCAGGCCTTCCACCAGACACCCACGAATTTGCAATTCTGCCACCTCACTTTGCCGAACACGCTGGCGCAGTCGAGACGGCGATGGCGTGTATGTTTCCTAGCCAACCCGAGACTCTTACGTATGTAGCCGAATTCTGCCTGGCATCGCTAGTTTACCACGCCCCGTACTTGCGTACGCATCTGAATGCAAAACATCCTCTATTGGAAACCCCACTTTTCCAGCATGCTACTATGATTGACGAACTATCGCCGAAAGTGTACTGCAATCTCGGAGACAACTCCAAACGTGTGCAGGCCACAGGCGTTCCACCGCACGTTGCCATCCTGGACAAATTAAGAGCGTTGCTGGATGCCCATCTTCAAACGATAGAGTGCATTGATGCAGCCAGAAAGGCGACGGTGCGGGATATTATGACAGAACTGGAGAGACGAGCTATCGGGGCTGGTACGGTGACCTTCGATGGCCTTGATGTGGCCCTAAGAAAGTGTCTTGATGCAGCTGGGTTATCAGAACTTGTAAACAAGCTTAACATAAGTCGGAAAGACGATGCGGAGCTCAGCGGTGCTCGCGAGATGCCCCAATTAACATCGCACTTTTGGGGTGGGCGTTTCCGCAGAGTTCCAGCCGATTTCACCTTGCCGGATTGTTCGGTACTGTTATTGTGGGTTCTGTGGCAGTGTGGGAACGCTGTAAGAAAACATCGCCTCTAAAGATGCTTGATGGCTGTGATATGCCTAGTCGGAACATGCAAAAACGATTTAGCGATGTCCGATTCTTAATGCAACTTGCGGAGGCTGAAGCAAAGCGTACCGGTCAGTGGCGTGCTAACCAGAGTGTCGAGGACGCCATGAAGACGTTCGATGCGTGTGCCTCCTGCGTTCAGATCCCCAGCGTACAGCGAAGAGCAGACAGAGGCGTCGCGGGCAGCTTAGCTGCACGACAGTAGTGGCTCTACTACGCAAATCCCGCAAACAGCAGCGGATTGGGTAGAATTTGATTTAACATTCTCGTTGATTGGCTATTATACATTCATTTTGATGTCCTGTGATTGTCCTGTAAAATCCGTCTAACAAGCATTCTGTTTTTATAATCCTTTTACGTTAATGCAGCCAATAATACCGACACCTCCCTGATAGAGCGCATGCGTGACGAAGGAACATGCTATTCAATGATGAAGCAGCCCTCACGACCCCAAAACGCAGTCGTCGTAGACCACAGACCTCTGGGAATGCGTAGTATGTTGCATAGCAAAGTATGATGCTGTAGATTCACTTTCGATTTGCCACGACGGCGTAACTGTAGTGTAGTTGTGTGATAAAAATAGAATCCTGGACGATTTCAGAGCTCGAAGCCGCGGCTATTGTGACTAGCATCAACATAATCGTTGAGTTCACCGACGCGTACTGCTTTGGACTATGGAATACGTCCCGGATGGCTGGGTTCAGTTTTAGGAGATAAGAGAGAAGCGTTCGTACCAGTGTTGGCAAAAGTCCAAGGTTCAGGCCTGGAGGGTAAAGTCCGTCCAGGACTATTGGCCTTTGGCCTGTGGCACGAGGACTAAAACCATGAAAACGGCCAGACGTTTTAAATAGCATTTTAGTTAAAACAGGGCGATTTTCGCCACGACGATAGCACACCAAACTACGACACCACCGCAGTGATGCCGCAGCGGCGACCGCGTGAGCATCGACGCGTCCAACCAGGCCATCGTGGACCCGAGTGACGTGGTGTTCATCGGGCTGCTGCCCCACGTGGCCCGCGAGGAGCTGCCCAAGCTCTCGTTCGCCGGCAAGAAGGAGTGTCGGTGATGGCCACCATCCCGTACGACGAGCTGCTGCAGCTTGTTAAGCCGCTGAGAGAGAGCGTGGTCCGCTCCGTGCCCCTGCCGGCCACCGCCTAGCGCGCCGGGCCGATCCTGGCCTACCCGGACAACGCCTTTGCCAGGGACGTGTTCGCGCAGATCGGTACGCCTGTCATGGTGGCCGTGGAGTCCGAGATCACCAAGCTGGTGAGTGTGGAGATCTACAGGGATTTAGTGGCGGTGCTGGCGTTGCTGTGCTTGCTAGACGGGTATCACGGCGCTGATTTCCTTCATCTACGCCACGTGCGACACCACGCAGAAGTGGTGTGTGAACAACGGCGTCGGTACGGAGCTGCTCTGGTATTCTACTGCTTGTGCTAATATCCTGCAATTGACAGGCGACCAGGCGTCTCGGGACAACATCGCGCCCTCTTCCACGCTCTCGCTACGGCGGGTGCCGAGTTCACCGAGGGCTTCGGTGAGATGGCCGACGAGACTGCCACGCCCGGCGGTTTGAACGAGTAGGTGCACCGTGTCCTGCAGGGCAATGGCGGCTACGAGCTTGTGGCCGACCAGCTCGACGCCATCTTCAAGCGCCTGGCAGGAACCGATCCGGCCCTGCGTCCTGCCCACAAGTATGTTACAACAGCCTATAGACCCGTGACTTCTAACGCAGAACAAGGTGTGGCGTTTGCCTGCCAAAAGGGGTGTGGGGTTTGCCCGCCAATCCTTGCCGGTCACGCTGCCGGAGTTGGTGACGGTGACCGACACGTTGACGGAGTCGGCGCTGGAGGTGATGTTGGTGGTGCTAATGGCCATGTCGGTGCAGGTGAACTCAGTGTAGCTGAGCCCGTGGCCGAAGAGCCCAAGACCGACGAGTTGAAGTGGCCCCCGGTCGACGTGGTCGAGGAAGCCCCAGTCGACCCTCGGCAGCCGGCAGCGACATCGCCGCGACGAGTGTGGAAGCGAGGGTCTTGTAAAAGACCCAAATCGGAGCTACATGTTCGAGGTGACATGCAGCATCAACGTTAAAGAGATCAAGATGTGGCTTGCTTTCATGACCAGCATGGACCGGATAAAACACTGCTACAAGTTGGACCGCATATATTCAAAGAAGTACCTACGTCGATTCAGCTCCAAAAGTTCTCTCAAACTCACCTTTTGGCCTCTAAAGCCCATCAATTTATTTTTCTTGTGGAAAGTTCGGGTCATTGCTTTCGGGGAATTCATGAAATATAGCAACGGGGATTTCTTCAAGTTCGTCATCGTCACGCTTATCAGTGCCATTGCTCGTTTCAGGCGAGTTCCTACGCGGATTTGCGCTAGCTGCGGCGTAGCCTGCACCGAGCTCCTCATCTTGAAGCACGTCGGCAAGGTAATTGTCCATATTTTCTTCCCATGCTGCTACAGTGGTTTCATCGCTGTTGCCGTCTCCAGGATCTTCGTCATCACTGTCGTCCTCAGCGCGTTCAGGGTTGCTAGCTCTAACGGGTGACGGAGTGAACATATAGTTGTGATCACCACGGATGATTTCACGCTCCGCCGGTGAAATCAAAAGCTTTTCTTCTTGAATTCCTGTACCGAATTCTTCAGCTCTCTTTCACGAACATGCTTTGCAACGGTGTGAATATCCATCGCCTTGTTTGACTTCATTTTGTTGCGTAGTGGTGTCTTGATCAACCCAAGCTAACTGAAAAGTCGTTCACACGTCGCTGTGTTGACAGCTATGGATAACACGGGGATGGCGAGCTTTGGGAGCAAGCTCTCGTGTTGTTTCTCTGCTGCCACGTATTTCCAGTACTGTGCAGGTCCACCGTTAAACTCGCTTGCTTTGGCTTTTGTAAAATCTCTCTCCATCCAATCGAACATATCACCTCGAATGGTGTCGACGTCTTCTGTCGATAACAATCTGCGATAGTAATACACTGCAATCTTTGGGAGTGCCCCAGCCCCAGATATCGCCGTGTATGGCAACAACTGAGCCTTTGCAGCATGCTTCGGGTGGAGCGCATAACCCAGCATAAATAATGGTTGCTAGCATTGCGACCAGCGATACTCTATACACTTGATAAGAGCGTCACAGTGAATGGCGTTGCTGCTGAAACCACGGTAGATTTCGCCGTAAGATACGACTACGTCACCAACCGTGTTTTCATCTCGTTGAAGCCGGTAAGACGCGTACGACAGCGGTGCAATAACGGCTTCTGCATGGTCTAAATCACTCCAAAACCCCGGGTCACCTAAAACTTCGAGCTCCTTCGGAAAGCCTTTATCCTTGCAATACTGGCGATGAAGCATTTGCAAAGCTGAGCGTACTCGAAGCATCGAAGCAAAACATCCTTGCATCGAGTTCCATCTCGTTATGCAAAGGGGACGCAAGCCCAGCGATCTGCCGTAGCATTTAGTCATTAGTTTTCGTGTGCGCTTTAGCTATACCGAAGAAGATTGGTTCAGGATCTTAACAGCAGCAGCAGCTTGACCAACCACCGCGCGGCATGTAGGTTTGAGTACGGCCTGCACAAGGTTATTGACGGCGTGGGCGAAACAAAACAGGAAGATCATCTGCGGCCAGCGAATAGCCAAGATACGTCGTGCCCGTGCACACTGACCAGCATCATCGGTTATTACAGCACCAGTACCTCCAGCCTTCAGTCAGCGCTTGTTTCATTAGCCGCTCAAGATCTTTAGGGGTTTCCATTCCGTTATGACGATCTTCGGCTGGTTAAAGTGCAAAAGTCAGTGATGCACCAAACAGAGTGAGTTGAACTCCCAAAAGATGGTCTTTTGATGTATCCATCCAAACATCAGAGGCGAAATTAACACGCCCTTTTGTAAGGCTTTGCATGGACTCCAACGCATCTGTTTCCTTCTTCCTGCAGCGCGCAGCATGCTCTCGCAAAAGCCGGTCACCTAAAACACGTCGCGAAGGCAGCAGTTCCGTTGAATTTGGGCACAGCAGTTCGAAGACGCGCTTGACCGATTCTTGCTCGATAAATCGATCAGGAAGGTAGTTATCAGCATGCATTTCTACCAGAGCGCACTCGAGTCGCTTGAGATCATGTCTTGAAAGCTGTTCCTTCGTCTTTGTAGGTGCTCTTGCTTGTCTGATGATCTTCTTTGCTGTCGCTGAACTTGCCTTTTTGCGCTACGTGGGGCCTTCTTCTTTGATGGAGATCGTCGTACGCTAGATGGAGACTGTTTTCCAGAGCTTTGGGGACTGCGGTGCTCTAGCTGCAACGCTCGTCGAGCGCGAGGCTCATGAGAGGTGGTCGATTCACGTTATGTGGATAGCGATGCTGCTGAAGACGTTGCTGGTCGGGACACAGTTGACGTTGCTGAAACTGGTGAAGCTGGTTGAAGCAGAGAATCCTGGTAATACTGGCACTTCTTTAGATGTAATATGAAGTTGCGTCTCCTGCCAATAATTGTTCCTGGCTCCTCTTTAGTGACGTCGCAGTCATAGGCATCTCTACAGAACCTGCATTCGGTGTAGTTGTAGTTCCCTGGCGCTTTTCTGAGCTCGCCCAGCACGACAAAGTGTGAGCTTTCGGGCTTACCAGGACACCCTGGTGGACGGTTTGGCTGGCTCGGCATCTGGACGTGTGGCTGCTGTTTGCCACGGCCAAATCGGCCACGGCCCTGCCATGGCCGCCTGGACTAAACTAGGCGGCGAAAACACGTTTCAGCCATTCATTGGCCGAATTAGTTACAGATAACGACGGTAAAACTCGACCCCACCCCGACGTGGACTTGCTATATAGTTAGAGAAAGGACAAATGACATGGAAACTCGACCCCGAAAGACCCGAAAACAAAACTCAATTTCTATTGCTCAATATTGAAGCTATTGCTGAATCTTGTATATTGCCCTACACTAAAGCGATCGGCTCCTTCGGAATTGCCTTTTCGAAACTGAGGACAACGCACTCACTTGATATGTCTTCCCACGCACGAATTGTACGCGGCACTGCCTCACGGCGCTTTTCCTTGGCAGTCCGAGTAGCAGCAACGTTATCGCGTAGCCACTCTGCGACGAGTTTCTTTTTCAGCGGACCCATGACCCCAACATCGAGGGGTTGGCACACGGACGTGCTGTTAGGAGGAACTGGGCACACAATGACAGACGTCTCATCCGCCACGATATCTTGACCTTCTTTCGATACGTGGGACTCAAAATTATCCAAAAGAAGTACGGAGGGAGCGTCGATTTCGTACTTCAGTAGACTCTTTACGAATGTTTGCCAGACCGTAGCGTCCATCCAGCCATTCTCCTGGACTGTGTACACATGTCCTACAGGATATGTTGGAAGCTCATCGGTCTCCACGGCACCACCTGGCATTCCTCCAATATGAAGAGAATAGGTAGCTTTTTTCCTGTAAAAAAATTAGCTCAGAAAATATTAAAAACTAGTAGAAAAACTTACCGTCCGCTCTGATTGTAAGCACAGCAGTAAGCCTACCTGAGTTTTTCTGGACGTGCTTCACCTTGACGGAGCCTTTACGTCCCTTAATGGCCCAGATTTTGTGTGTGTGTGTGTGTGGGGGGCGTGTCGAAATAGATTGCAGTCTCGTCAACATTAAAAATTGCAGAGTCAGGAGGCTGCATGTTCCTCCCAAAATTCGGTAGCAAATTTTAGATGCGTCTCTATCAGATCACCTTCATCCTTTTAGTGTGGCTAGGCTTTTGAACCGAAAAGCCATGTCTACGTCGGAAACAATTCCTTAGAATTAGTTTACACTAAAATATAAAAACTTACCGTGCTGCAAAGCGCTGGCTCAAGCGCATAAGAGCGCTTACTCCGCTCTCTGGAGTTGACTTCGTCGCCAGATAAGCACTCAGCCATGCTCCATGCTCCAGCTTAATATACTCTATCGTGCTGGCTGTACACAAGTACCAGAAAAAAACATCAGTAATAATAAAAACAATAAAATTCGTTGATCTCACCTCTTCTTCGCGACGCACGTCCTTCATGAAAGTGACTAAGTCATGTCCGAAGGTGATCTTGCTTTTCGCACCCTGGCCTTTCGTAGATCTACTCGTCTGAGCCCCTTTAAACTCAAACAGAACATTGCTCTTTTTCCTCCAACCCTTTAGTGTGCTCAAGGGTATTTTGAGTGCTCTAGCCGCGGGTTTGCAGCCCTGCACTGCAGCTTGCTCGACAGCTTCACGTCGCTCCTTAATAGTGTATTGCTTCTGGCAGCGTTTAGCTTTCATTTCAGCAGCAAAACTGAAAATGGCGCGAAACCGGCAAGACACGCTGGCCAGTAACTGGAGATTCTATCTGATTGGTAAAAAATCGGGTTGTATGTTTTTGTACACTTGACTTGAAAATAAAATTCCGCTGTATGGGGGTCGTGTTTTTATGGGTGGTCGAGTTTCACCGTCGTTGTCTGTAGGTCCCGAGTGCCAACACTAGAGACCTTTTGCGCGCAGCATTATCTTCTCCTTATCGCTAGACATCTGTGCTGTGAAGATGAGGTGAGGATTAGCAGGCTAGAGATTTCGCACCTCCCCTGTACTGCACAGTACAACTAATTTTGAGTGGTCAGAATTTGCAAAACAGCAATGGAGGGGCTCCTCCTCTTTCTCCTACACGAAGAAGACCATGCTACGTCTCCGACAGCCATCGAGAGCATGCTCCTTTGAGCTCGGTGCAACCTGAGCGTCCTCTCGTGCCGAACGTGCGTTTTCAGCTCTTGAAGCTGACGAAAGCGGACAGCGAGCTGCTGTTTCGCTTCGATGTCCGGGGTGTGCTCGCGCTAGGCCGCTCTTTCCTTCTACCTGAGTACGTGGTTACGCCTCACCGCGACAAAGCGCACTTCATCGAGGCACTGTGTATTTTTCTGTATCGGCTGAGCTGCCCCAAGAGACTTTACGACATGATGCAGCTCTTTGGTCGCTCGACGGGCCAGCTCAGCCGCATTATTCAGCATATGGGTACGTTATCTACACTGCGTAATGGTCTACACAAGGTACTGACAGTCACAAAGTGTTGTATCTCTACAACAGGTTTGAGGGCATTATCTACTTTCAGCGTCGGGTTTGTGCTGAGCGTATCCATCGATACGCTGAAGTAGTTCGCATGAAGGGTGCGCCGATGACGTCGGTCTTCGGATTTATTGACGGCACCAAGAATGCAGTGTGCCGCCCGTCGTCGCGGCCTGGAACGAACGAGAACCTGCAACGGCAGGTTTATTCAGGCCACAAGAGAGTACACTGTTTGAACTACCAGGCAGTCGTGACACCTGATGGGTTGGCCATACATTTTGGGGACCCATTGAAGGTCGACGACATGACATCACGCTACTCAACGAAAGCAAGTTGATTCAGTTTCTAGAAGAGCATCGCGCAATCTTTGACGGCTACAATATCTACGGGGACCCTGCGTACAGTATACGCAAGTTCATCGTCTCTGGCTTCAAGAAGGGCACGTTTTCGACTGTTGAACAGCTTTTCAACTCCAGAATGAGCTCTGTTCGTGAAGCCGTGGAGTGGAAGTTCAAGGAGCTAAAGACGTTGTGGGCTTTCATCGATTTCAAGAAGTCTCTTCGAATTCGACTATCACCTGTTGGTAAGTACGTTGCTATCAGTATGCTGCTGTCAAACTGCCACTGCTGCTATTATCAAAGCAATCGGATTAGCTCGTACTTCGATCTAACACCTGGTCTAGAGTCGTATCTACTGCAATAGAATCACTATTCTAAGTTGCTTTCTACGCATTGATAATTGCTAAGATGCTGTTCGTGACAGCCCCGACAAGCTGTAGCATGTGCTCGTTCGCTTCTTGACGCGCACGAGCAGCCTCCGCGCGGTCTGCATCCGTTCCTGGGCTCGTTGCAATGCCATCTCCTCCTTTTCAGCCTTTTTTTCAGCCGCCTCTTTCTCCTTCAGACTGATTAGTAGCTCTTTAAGCTCTGTGTCCTTGCGCTTCTTGGGTGGGGTGCCTTCCTCTGGCCCTTCACGCAATGTTTCCATGGCCAGACGACGCGCCGTGAGCGATGCCTCCTCCTCCCGCTCGCGCTTTCGGCGATCGGACTCCTTCGCAGCCGCAACAGAAGCGGCGTGGTCATCAATCAGCGTGACTATCTCATCTAAGACCGTCGTTTTCTCTGATTCTTCTTCAGAGACGCCAGACAGAGCAGCTGCCTCGGTTGCCTGCTCTCGGTGCGCTTTCAGCAGCTTGTCAAACCGCCCGCTAGCGGTCTTTCCGCTGAGTTTGTCACGCGGAAAGCTTTCATCAGCTACGAGGGTCGCTGCCAGAGCGTCCCACTTGGCCAGGATGCCTCCACGAGGCTGCAGAAAGGGCGGTCGCCTAGCGCCTGCCGCAGGAGCGCTAGATCCTCTTCATCGGAGAAATTTCGACGCATCTTGAGAGTGATTGAGTGGCGGAGCAGATCTGTTATGAGACGGCGGGATACCAAATGATACTAATCAACCATTTGGACTTTTCGAGAAAAACGGGTTTGAAGTTGGCCAACCGTTTTTCGTACATAACTGAATTGCTGAGTTAGAGCCCCTTTTCACTTTTCAAAAATTTGAGGGAGGTGTATCGTTGCCAACGGTGCCATGGAGGATCTCGCTGCGTACGCTGCTGCTGGCCCAAACGCCCCTCACCGCCCCTCCATGGGCAGGACCCTGCACCTGTCGTTCGTGCTGAAGCTGCTGGCGGTGCTGGCAGCGGTGGCGAAGAATTGAGGACGACGACAGCAGTATTGACAGCGATGAGCTCGACGACAGCGAGGATGAAGACTTTACTCCTGACTCGCAGGCATCCAGTGACGACGAAGAACCCTTGGCTGCTGAAAGTGGAGGCGAGGATGCGGATGACAACGATACGGAGGATATTAGTATCTTTTGTTGGACAATGATCTGCGAGAGCAAGTCGTCATAGTTCTCCAAGCTGACACGTGTGATAACCACCATGTGGAGGGCAAGACGAAGGAGGTGGAGTCGTTGCTGTGCTCGCTGTCTACGATGACGAAAGCGGAGAAGTCCATCAGCCTATACACGCTGTTAGGCGTGTTGATGACCGTTCCAGTTGATCGAACTCGTGGATATGGGCTGCGCGATAAGTTTGCCTACTACCTCCCGTTTGTGGGCAAGGTGTGCCGACCGACGTTCGCGCGGTGCTACGGTGTGACGCCTCTGACGGTTCAACGGTACAAGGCGCATGTTCGTGACGGCAACATTGGTGTCAAGGCTCATGGGAACACGCTTAACAAGAATGCAGCAGCCGTGGATCTTGTCTGGCTCGTGAAGTGGTTTAAAGAATTTGCAGAAGAGGTCGGGGAAGTGGTGCCAGTCCGCGTCCGCATGCAGAAAACAAAGGAAGGCGTCGTAAAGAGATATTACAGCAGCGGGCTGTACACACTGCTGCCTGCACACTTCACTTGGGACGCCATGTACGAGGAAATGCACGTATTTGTGGAGCAAATTCGGCTTCGCGTGCGGGAGCCAGCTCGATCAACAATGAGGAAGCTGCTGTCGTTGCATTGCCCGAAAATCCGCATTCGCTCGCCAAGAAGCAACGTGTGTGATATCTGCTCCATCTACCACGCCAACATGCGCAACGATGTTTCTGCTGAGAAGACCGAGGCTCTAGGGAAACACACGGAGTCGGCGCGCAGAATGCGGTATGGGATATGAGTATCATTTTGATGTATTGCTAACTTTAACAGGGGATGTTGGTATCATTTCGTTGTACATATAGACGGGAGTACATGAAAGACAAGGCAGCGATGAGCGACGATCATGCAGTCATTGTCATGGACTTCTCTCAGAATCTCACCGTCCCCAGCGTTGCCAGTACGCCGTCGCAGTGGTACTTCTGCTCGCTCTTGTCTGTCAATTGTTTTGGCATTTTCTACGAGAACGACGGCGCTCAGACGAACTATCTCTATGACGAGACTGTGAGTGGCAAAGGGAGCGACCAGATTAACTCAATGCTGGAGCATTTTTTAGGACGAGGGTGCTGGCGGAGGGGAAGACACTGTTGACTGTGTATCCTGACAATTGTTCGGGCCAGAACAAAAACAACTACGTCATCAAATTCCTGCTTGCCCAAGTCGACATGGGTCGCCTAAAACACGTCGACTATAAGTTTTTCGTCAAGGGCCACACCAAGAACTCATGTGACCGCGGATTTGGGCACATAAGGAAGTACATAGGTGGCGTGGACTGCTACACAGTGGAGCATGTAGTGCATGCAGTGAAGAATGCTGCATCCAACTCGGTGACTGTGCATATCTCTCGTGGCACGGATCAATTTAAGACGTACAAGGAGGTGCTCACTGAATTGTACAAGCGCTTAGAGGGGATACAGCAGTTTCAGATATTCTCCATGGATGAGGCCGAGATGGGGGTGGTGTCATGGCGGAAGGACCCCGACGACGAGGCTGTCGTGAAGAACCTGCGGCGTAAGATTGACGGCGTGCTGACGACCAAGGAGAAAGTGAGCAAAATGATGTGCGACCACGTGGAGGTGTTGGCGCCTCCACCCCGAACGTGGAGAAGAGCGAAAGCATGTTCCACAACATCAGGCCGTACGTCCCGGAAGAGTTCCGCAATGACCCTCTGTACGCGAAGCCGAGCGTGCAGGAAGGTCTAGATGCTAAAGCGGCGAAACAGGCGCGTCGAGCTCACCGTGCAGCTATGGCGGTGCCTGCCAAGGAAAACCAGGACCGCCGCGGGAGACAGGAGACAGAGTCAAGTGCAAGCAAAGCCCCTGCGAAGAAGCAGAAGGCGTCCTCCTCGTAAGCTGTGGCACCATGCATCAGATTGCCATACGATCTAACCAGTAAATCGATATGATACTTACATCCTCCATTGTCTGACTTTATGAATTTCTGAAAAATTCAGAAACTACACTTGGCTACACTGGAGTGGCCACACGAAATCGGCAAAACAGGGCATTTATAGCCCGAATTAGCTAAAACGGAGACCACCACTGGATTCCTCGAGCGATTTGGGGCTAGTCTCACCAATAAAAAAAAATCGACTTTGCCTTCCCAGACCGAGATACTATTTTGGTCAGCCGATGTCTCCGAAATGGCTGAATGGATTTTCCTGTTTGAGGGCTCTATGGAAAGCCAAGATAATGGGCTTTTCAACGGTGTGCTCAGATCGCGATTTAATTAATGGTTGATTAGTATGTTTTTGTATGACGCCGTCTCTTATGTGATGTACGATACATAACCCGCTGCAGATTTAATTCCTCACACTCGCCATTTCTGGGGACTGAAAATCCTCACGACGTCATGTTTCGCCCCGGTTTTGCTCATCGCCGGCCCCTGTGCGGATAATGTGAAGGTGAAGTCTTTTGCGAAACATCTCTTCTGTTCGTACTTGTCGAGATCGTTTGATAATTCCCAGTGCGCAATTCGTTTTGATTTGATTTGCCCACCAATTGGCGTTTTGTGTGACCTTTATGTACCGAAATGGTACTTAAGGAAGGCCAGCCAGGCGCAAATCGCGAGCCGATTGGTCTTCTTGGTCAAGTTGAAGTCTTCACGTCCATAGCGCATGGACCGCCACAGTAATCACTGCATGTCTAGCACAACCCTCTCAGCCTTCTCCGCCCCCGAGCAATCGATGTCTTTCACGTGCCGGGAGCCTCGCCACAGCGCCTTCATCGAGCCCCAGCTTCTCGAAGGGCTCGCATCAAGATCGATTGTCGCACGTCTATGCGCCGGTCGATCTTGAAGTTCCGAGAGGCGCCCTTTAAAACTCACTCTCGAATTCGCCGTCCAAGCCGCAAGCCAAGCACAAGAAGCGCAAGAAGCCCCCACGAAGATGCTCCGTGCCGCCCGAACGCCCGCTCTGAAGCGCGTCATCGCGCGCGCTCACCCAGACGCGCTTCCTGGCCATGGAGACCGCCAAGCCGTCGCTCACGAGCCTCAACGCTGCCGCCACCATGGCGCAACTGGGCCTGCCGGGCACGCTGGAGGAGGTAGCTTCCAGCCACTTCTCGGAGGCCTCGACCTTCCCCGAGTTCTCCCCATGGAGGACACGCTGCTGGGCCAGGCCATGCCGCGCATCAAGGTGCCCGAGCCCATCATGGACGCCCACGCGCTGGCCGAAGAGGAGCTGACGGACGTGGCCACCCACCACTTCTCGGAGGCCTCGGTATTCCCCGAGTGGACCCCTGTGGACGAGGTCATTGAGCAGACCAAGATGTGAGCGCAGAGAGGAGGTCTCTGTGTTGTATGTGTGATGCATGGCGATGGATGTACACTGCAAAGTCGAAGAGATCTTGGAGGGTAGATATGCTCGACAGATATAACTAACAAAAAAACAATGTATGGTTCTCGGTACACGGGGGTTGCAAGATCTTCGCTTTCGTTCAACAGACACCCGATGGAATGGAGGGAATCAAGATCTGCTGCCGTGAAATCCTTCATGTCGAAGAGGCTATAGATTGCGATTAGGTATCTTGAGCTGGAACCCCTTGCCAGTCTCAACGAACTTGAATTCTCCGATTTGATGTCCAAAAAGAAAGTGGTGAGAAGAACAGAAAGGTCCACTGTTGGGAATGACAACGTGATACCAACACTCCACAATACCAACACGGCGACGAAACTCCATGGGTGTTCTTGAGCATGCCAATCGCCGATGAGAAAGCCCCTAAAGGACCACAACCGCAAAGGCCGATCAGAGAATCTGCAGCCACTCCCACGGTGGCAAGTATCGCTTGACAGCCACGATACTCGTCAGGATCGCACTCGCCACGAAGAAATAAGGTGCCAATACAATCGTCATCACCACCACGGCAACGTAGCAAACTCCAGAGACAGCCACACGAATCCTCAACACGTGGAAGATAACCAATATCCTGACTTGCTTGGCTACTGAGGCTACCCTTGAGCAACTGGCTTTCGACTTGGACAGGAAGTTCGCACACCACAGCTTTACAAGTGAAGAGGTTTCCCAGCAATTAGCTTATCTGGTCGCGTGACTTGGTCTTCATGGCGAGAGGGTGTTTCAAGAATGAGCCTGGTTTG
Source organism: Phytophthora quininea (assembly GCA_011947345.1). Taxonomy (NCBI): domain Eukaryota; phylum Oomycota; class Peronosporomycetes; order Peronosporales; family Peronosporaceae; genus Phytophthora; species Phytophthora quininea. Next base: position 39,827 of record JAAVTG010000138.1, read on the forward strand.
TGAATGATGGATCAAAAGCTGTCCGTCGAAAATTGAGTGATGGCAACGACTTTCGCGGGGAAAATCAATCAACGCTACGACAGATTGAAAGAAGTAGAAAACGTCGCGAGTCGAAAACCAATTCTTTAAAGTACTTAGTAGTGAGGTAGTATCGTACTCGCACGGTCTGAAGACCGAAATGGTATCCAAGGGGCTTCTCTGTAATACGAGTGTCGTCGAAGCAACTTCTTGAATCGTACTCCAGCACCAGTCGACATCAATGGCCGTCGAGTTGGGCGAGATCACCGCGCTGGTGTAGTTAGCCAGCTTAACATATCCTGTCACAACTGCGGACACGACAACGTTTCTGAAGCGCCAAAGCCGTATGGGGAACATGGACGTCAATGAATAAAGTCAAGGATGACCGCTATTTTGTTGGGCAGCAGCATGAAGAGCGAACAGTAGGCAAGCGACACGAGAACCCACCCGAGAATCTGAAGCACCCACAAGCTCATGGTGCCCATAGCAGCCAACGCCAACACCAACCGCATAATCACCGTCGTACCAATCACGGAGAGCGCCAACACGAACAACGCCACCATCACCGCGACGAAGAAAACTCCACTGTTCAAGGTCTGCTCGGCCTTCATGCTTGGGTCTGGTGCTTTTGGGAAATGAGCTTCGAGTGCTGCGGTTCGAGGGCGAAGGCTGTCAATTTTTCAATTCAACCACAGTGACTACTACCTCAGCGACGTGAAGTGGTCCTTTCCGACCATGATCGCATCCAAAGCGACAAACTTCCCAGGACCACTTGGGCCAACAAACGGCCGTGAGCACAGCAATGGCATGCTTCATGCACGAATTCGACCAGTCCTTCCTACGAAGCCCGTGTAGATTGGATCAAATTTCTATCCTACCCCGTGCGTCAATCCCCATCAACGGTGCGCCATTTCTTCAGCAGTCCACGATCTTCTCAGTTGGCGGCAGAAGCATGGCCCAGCGACCGTGTTTTAAGTTCCAGCGAACTGGCAGTTGCCGGTTTGGCGACTCGTGCCGATACTCGCACGCAAACAGTTGCAACCACGATGCTGTGCAGAGGAACAACCAGCCACCCAGTCGTCGAGGCGGGAGTGAAGAGATCTCGCCCCCTTTGCGGTAGAATTACTGCGAGGTCGTTTACGGGACAAATTGAATTCCGGAGCCATTTTCTCGAGCCATTCCGATGCCTTGGTGTGCTTCTGGACGGGGCCAAACAACGCGGAAATGCTCTGGAAAGGGTTCCTGGTGCCTAAAGAAGGCCAAACATGGCTTCTGGACAGCCAGACGCAAGTGATGAACTTTGTAAACTCAGGACTGCAAGCTTTGCTGAAAGACAACCTGGCTGCTCAGTTCGTGAGAGAGTTGGGGAGAACGGACGGTCGAGGACTGGTGGTGCTGCAAGATCTACTAAATTTGGAGTACTCGAACGATGCTGGCAGAAAACGAAACGTGATTTCCTTCCAGAGGGGCCTTGTGCCCTTAGTGACCTTGCTGACGATGAGGCAGATGGAGATGGCGACTCAGCACATGACGGAAGCCAACCACATCTACTCGTTTGTGAAGACAGCGCACGTGCAGCTTTTCAATTATATTTGGAGGAGTTGGAGCAGATCGTAGAGCGCCACAGCATTGAAGACCGGACCCTGACTCATGAGAGCTTTCTGAGAGAGTGTCAAGGGCGGAAATACGCGCCACTTTGCTTCACCCAAGTCTGTCTGCCATTCATTCGTCTGTTGTATTTGCTGGGCAACAAATTCCAAGACATTATCTACGAGAAGGCGTTCCAGGAGACCGTGGAGTATGTCGATGCGATGATCACTGCGTGGCTGGAGCAGGAGCCGAGGGATCGTATTCAAACAAACGACTCTAGTCTCGACTCGGAGCTGTGCTTCCGGTTCATGCGAGAAGAAGTGGCGAGACTTCATCAGATGATTCGTCGGGGCGAACGCAGCATCCAGCGAGCTGCGGGTTTGAAAAGGAAGGCTGAGAATGCCCGGCGATACGGTAGAGACCCTAACAGCCCCACAGCCGAGACTTGGGATGTTCTTGACGTAGGGATTCCAGGAGAGGCGGTTTTCGCCGACGGTAGTGTCGGTCCTCGCCATGACAACGACTTTCGAGATATCCGCGAAATCCGACTGCTTCCGACGACGGAAGAGTGCTTGTCACGTGAGCCTCCGTTGCTGCCTGGCAACTTCCCATTCCACGAAAATGCTCACTGGTTGCCGCCGGGACCTGAACGCTGGGTCGACACGCACTTTCGCCTGTTTCGCGAAGACCTGATCGGCTCTATTCGCCTGTGTCTGCAAGACCTTCAACGTCGGCTGATTGAAACTCGTGGAAATTTTGCTGGAGGGCGTTTAAGAGACTCCGATGTGGATTATAACGTGTACCCCGTGGTCGAGTCGGATCTCTCTCTCAAACACACGTACAGTCGTGGTGAACGGGATCGAGACCAGCGTGTGGAACGTCATGGCCTTTGCATCGACGTACAATTCCCTCAACCGTCTAAAGCTGAAATGGTCGGCAAGAACAGAGCGGCAAAGAAAAGAAAGATGACGAGAAGACTCGTCGTGAGTTGTGGGAGAAGACGGGTCGACTGCCATTTAATGGAATGGTGGCTATAGTCACCTATATGGGCAACGCGATGGAGGTGGTGTTTTGTCAGATTGCTGGCCGGGATATGAACCGACTTGTAAAGGATGTGGCTGCGATTACCTTGCAGCCGTTTGAAGCAGGAGACGTGAAGATTCTTGAACGATGGCAGCGAGCTGCATTGATTCGGCAAGGACAACACCAACAAACTCCTACGTTGCTGTTATTGGAATTCAACAAAGTATTCTTCGTTGGTTATGAACCTGTGCTACGCGCGCTCCAGTCGATCCAACCAGCGACGGTGCCGTTCTTGGAGTATTTGGCCCCAGAGGCCCCACCTACTCAAGGAACCACGCGAATGGATGTTCCGTTGTACTGCCGGATGCGTGATTTTACGTTTGATCTTACCAGTGTTATCAAGAACCACTCGAGAGAAGCTGTTGAAGTGAGAGGGCGTCTACTGTTACATCCGATTGAAGAAAACTCCAAAGAAAATTGCGAGGCAGCTTTGGTTCGCTATTCAACTTTGGAAGGGGATCAAGCAAAGGCGTTAGTGCAGGCGTTGAGTAGCCGAGTGGCCTGCATCCAAGGACTTCCTGGCACCGGAAAGTCGTTTATCGGTGCGATGCTCACACGAATTATTGTGGAGGCGAAGATAGCGCCCGTGTTGATTGTCTGCTACACCAATCACGCGCTGGATCAGTTCTTGTGTCATCTTTTGGATGTTGGCATTACCAGTCTCGTTCGTATCGGTGGTCAATGCAAAGAACCTCGTCTTGAGAAGAACAACCTCGACAAGCTGCCACGCTCTTTCCCACGGTTTGAAATGAAGATGTTGTACAACAAGCTGGACGAGGATGCCGACGCTATCAAGGTGGCTCAACAGGAACTCGACGCAAATGCACGTCATCCAACATGGGAGTCTTTGAAGTGGTTCTTAGAGACGCGTTTCCCCAACGAATACGACTACTTTGCTGAGCGCAGTGCGGAATTGTTTGAAAATGATTGGGAGCTTGCCGGCTCCAACGACATTATTGACTACTGGGTTCGCGGTCAGGACTGTAGCAGCGCTCCAGGACGCAATGCAAGACGGCGGAGTCCGAACGTCTGGCAATGGAGCATCGCCGACCGTCGCGCGGCTCTAGCTGAGTGGGTTGGAGCTGTTCGAGCAAACCGGGTCAACGACCTCGTTGCTGCTCAAAAAGCCTATAACGAGACTTTGAAGAAGCTTGACACAGTGAGAGAGCAAGCCGACGTAGCGATGTTGCAACGTGTCCAAATCATTGGCATGACGACGACTGGTGTGGCGAAGAATCAGCAGAAAATCGCGGCTGTGGCGCCGCGAGTTGTCATTTGCGAAGAAGCAGGGGAGGTGCTCGAAGCTCAACTGATGGCCTGCCTGTCGCCAGCGTGTCAACAGCTCATCCTCATTGGCGACCACAAGCAGCTTCGTCCACATATCGCCGAGTACAATTTGAGTGTTGAAAGCGCAATTGGGCAGCGGTATGCTTTGGATGTATCGTTGTTTGAGAGACTCGTGGTGCCAACTTCGGGTTTGCCGTTCTGGATGTTGACGGAACAGCATCGTATGCGTCCCCAAATTTCGCAGTTGTTGCGGATGTTGTTCTACCCTCAAGTCCGCGATGCTGATGAGACTAAGCAGTACCCGCCTCTACGTGGTGTTGACAAGAATGTTTTCTTTGTGAATCACAATCACCCGCAGGATGGAGCATCCGGAGTTTTGGGGGCTCCTGCTCGATCTCACTCGAATTCGTATGAAGTGGCGTATCTAGTCGCTACTCTAAAGTATTTGCTGCAGCAAGGCTACAAAACAAGTGACATCGCAATCATCACCCCGTACGTGGGTCAACTGCTGAAGCTGCGGTCTGCACTTCGAGGAGAGTTTGTGCTGGAACTGAACGAGCTCGACGTGTCAGAAATCCAGCGGACGTACGACGGAGACGAGGACGTCGAAGACGACATTTCGACGTTGCTGGATGAGATAAGACTTGACAGTTCAGCATCCCTAGGAACGACCAAGCGAGAGCTGTCTGGGTCGATTCGAGCAGCTACCGTGGATAATTTCCAAGGCGAGGAGGCGACTGTCATTTTAGTAAGTCTTGTTCGCAGCAGTACGAATGCTCAGGGTCGAAGCACAATTGGCTTTCTCAAAACACCGAACCGAGTTAACGTGCTGCTATCGAGAGCTAAGCACGGGCTGATTCTTGTTGGGCATGGTGGTTTACTTCGAGAGAAGTCTCCGATGTGGCAAGAACTGTTAGATCGACTTCAGACGGACGACTGCTACGGGGATGGATTGCCGCTGCACTGCCAACGCCACCCGAACGACCACAGAATTGCTGCCAACCCCAAGTCTTTTGCGTTGTTGTCACCTGACGGAGGTTGCCTACTACCATGTGGTAGGCGTTTGCCTCGATGCGGCCACACGTGCCCAAAACTTTGTCACACGGATTTACCTTCGCACACTGCCGTGTTCTGCACTCAGCCGTGTCCGCGCCTTCAAGACGAGTGTGGCCACGTGTGTCCCGGAGTTTGTGGAGATCCTTGTGGGTCCTGTCAAGTTAAAATCGGTGTCATTACTCTGCCGTGCGGCCATGAATACAAGGACGCGAAATGCTTCCAAGCCAAAGCTCGGGATAAACTCAAGTGCAAGGTGTTGGTCGAGAAATTCGTGCCTCCTGTGGACACATGCAACGCGTCGTGTGCAGTGCGAAAGTCATCAAATGCACGAGGACGTGTGGTGCTCCATTACCCTGCGGTCATGCTTGTTCCTGTAAATGCTGCGACTGCATTGAAAGCACACTGAAAGCCCATGAAGATGAGCCAGAGCCAGACTTCCCGATTATACCAACTGAGCACGGCACATGTCAAAAGAGTGCGAGCGACTGCTGCAATGCTGCCACCGCTGTCGAGGAATTTGTCACGGTAAAACATTGTGCCCTCCGTGCAAGTACACCTGCGACGTATTCTGCTGTGCGCACGGGTCTTGCAACCACCCGTGCAGCGATCCGTGCGCCGCATGCACGGAGCGTTGTGACTGGAGCTGTGAGCACTACGGATCATGCTCACTACCATGCGGTGCTCCGTGTACCAGACGTCTCTGCGATCGACGCTGCTCGAAATCGCTTGAATGTGGTCACCAGTGTCCAAGTGTCTGCGGAGAAGACTGTCCGTCGCAAGAGTTTTGTCACGAATGTGGCGATGACGACGTGAAGGAGAAGGTGGTCGATGTTATTCTGTTCCAGACATATAGTGAGATTGATCCTTCCGAAGACCCCGTGCTGGTCTTGCCGTGCTGCTCGACGGTGTACACCATGGCGACGCTTGATGGCACACTGCAAATGAGCTCCTACTACGACAGCAACGGCAAGCCAGGAGCATTACCTGGCGAATACATCGATATGCCGCAGTGTCCCAACTGCAAGGGACCGATCCGCGGACTTCGACGCTACGGCCGCGTGACGAAGCGAGCTGCAATCGACGCCGCTGAGAAGAAGTTCATCACTCATACACAGCGCCAGCTCACGGAATTGCAGCAACGTGTGAACACTGCTATTGATCGCGGGGACTTGATATTGGATAGATCTCTGCGACACGATATCCGTGCGTTCGGCGCTGTTGTCAAGCGCCCACCGTGTCAAAAGGTGTACGAGGCTTGTGTGGCATTGCTAACTAAAGCCAAAGGTGGGGAAGGTGGTGGCGATGTGGCTATTGATATGAGTACTTTGCCGGTAAGAAACTCTTCGTTCCCGTACGTCGGCTACTTTTATCTGCTCTCTGGGCAGCTGATGACGTTGGACAAACGCGTCGATAGCTTCAGCAAAGCAGAGCAATATGCTCGTGATGCACTGAAACAGTTTGCCAAGGGCTCGTTCTCTCTACAAACCCGCGAAACCCAACTTCTGCTGGTTCAATTGCTGTTGAAACGCGCTGAAGCAAGATTGAGCGAGGATGTCAAGAACGAATCCGAGCGGAAGGCCCGTGAACAAGAGGTTGAGAGTATTGCTTTCTCTACGAACGGCGTGCTCAAGGAATTGATGGAAGAAGCTACTGGAGTGTACAGCCGAATTGTTAACGATCTCAATGAAAAGCTGCGGCGTATCGTCCAGATGGCGAAGAAAGTGACGTTTTATCAAAAGGTGTCGACGGAGGAGATGCGAGCGATCAAGACAGCGATGCAGACCGAGTTTTCCGGCTCGGGCCATTGGTATCGGTGTGTCAACGGCCACTCGTACTCGATTGGCGAATGTGGAATGGCCATGGAGCAAACGCGATGCCCCGAGTGCGGGGCGCCAGTCGGAGGCGCCAACCACGAGTTTGTTGCTGGGAATGCGCGTGACATGCGGATGGACGCGCTCTAGGCAAGAAATTGAAGCAAACCCCAATGGACTGTGGCAGAAATCAATGCACTAACTACAACGGCGAGGAAACTCTTGCCAGTCAAGTCTAATCGACTTCCGAACAATTTTAACTTCCTGTATCACAAATGTATTCATCTCGTACTATTTCCGATTTTTAACGTCACGTATCAAAGCCAAAAAGGGGAGACGATGGCCAAGCTCTTGCTGCTGGCGCTGCTGCTGGGCGCGGCCTCTGCGCTGTACGAAGACCAGGCCGGGGAGTTCGACTGGAGCGCGGAGAATGTCGGACGCGTGACGGCCGTGGCCTACGGGGGCTCCGTCAGTCGCGGGCCGCACTCGGTGGCGTCCAGAGGCTCCACCAGGGCCGTGTACGTGGCGTCGGACGGTCGATCCCGCGCGCTGGCTCGACTGGACGCCAAGACCGGCGACATTCAGTGGCGTCGCGTGCTGACGCAGGAGGACGCTATCGACACCATCCAGCTGACCAACTACGGGCTGCTAGCCGTGTCTGGATCGGGCCGCAACATCCGCCTCTGGGACGCTAGTACAGGGTTCTTACTATGGGACCAAGTGGCTTACTCAGGTCCAGCGCAGGACGTTGTTTTCGGAGGCGTGTTCTCACTGGACGGCGACCATTCGGTTGTCCTGACGTCCTACAGTGCGGCCATGGTGACAGTCAAAGATGGCCAAGTCAAGACCCAGAACCTGCCCAAGGAGTTCACTCAGGCGGCAGCTGAAGCCAAGAGTCTGTCCTGGCAAGTGGGCAGCGACAGTAAGATGCTGTTCGTCATGGCTGGTCGCCACATGCTGCAGTACGACTTGTCTTCCGGAAAAGCTGTCAACCATTTCACACGACCGGAGATTGACGAGAGCGACAAGAGTGGAGTGCAAGCAGTGACGGTGCTGCGTCGGGACAGTGAGCAGGGCAAGGCTGCTGCCGTGACGCTTACAAAGAACCAACTGCTGCTGCAAGGACTAGAGAACTCTGACGATGCTACGGAGGTTAATCTCAGCTCATTGGCTCGAGGGAGATAAGGTGGTTGCTATTGACACAACCATTTCGAGCGCGTTGGTGGCTCTGCTGGCATCCGGCAAGCGTGCGATTCTGAAGATCACGAGTGCGTTGAAGGTGGAAGTGGTCGCTCTGGTTGCTGGTGAGGGCGCTTTGAAGGAGGCTGTCACGGACAGCTCAGTGCTGTTCCATGCTGCGACTCAAAGCGACGGTAAGCGTGTAGGAGTGAAGTCGTACTCGCTGGGATCGGACTTGGCCTCGGTATCATGGGAAGCCGAGCTGGACCTGAGTGCCTTTGGCGGCGATGTTTCGAACGCTTTTGTTGGTTGCCCCAACCCGAAGAAGGACGCGCCGAACTGCCGTGCTGTGCTGGTCCTCAAGGACGACGCGCTGGTTATGACTGCGAACGAGGAGGACGCTGAAGCGGCTAACAGCAATGGCAGCATCGAGTGGGTGCGCGAGGAGGCCCTTGCCAACATCAAGCGCGTGCGTTGGATCACTCCAGCGGAGACGGAGATCGAGAAGCAGGCTCTGAAGCACATCCCTTCGTTCTTTGAGGAGGTGGAGATCGAGATCAAGCGCCTCCAGCAGCTCGTTGAAAACATGCTGTCGCTCTCGTCGTCGTTTTTCGATGAGGGTCGACACCACAGTGTGGTCGACAGATCTCGTGCGGCTCGTAAAGAACCTCCCAACGCCCACCTGTTCGGTTTCTCCAAGTACATCATGGTGCTGACGGAGTCTGGAAAGCTGTTTGCCATCCGTGCTGAAGTGAGCACCGTCGCCTGGTCTGCCTTTGTGGGTCCTGAGTACCAACTCTTTGTGACTCGCGACCACCCAGCGCTTGGCTCTGGTGCCGAACTGCTGCTGGTTTCGAACTCGACGGAGCTCGTGTGGCTGGATGGCGACGATGGCCACCAAGTGGACACGGCCAGCGCTGCCGCGGCGTCTGGCGCGTCATGGGTTGTCGTGCTGCCGAAGCGTAAGCACCTTGCGACGGACGAGGAACCGACTGCACGTCGTACTGTGGCTGTAATTTCGGAGGAATCACTGAAGGTCGAGCTCTACCCGAAGGAGACGGCTGACGGTACGCACCCAGAGCTAGAGCACTTTTACTTCCACCGTTTTGATGAAAGCAGCAACGTTCTTCGCGGCTACGCGATCGAGTGAAGGTGATGCTACTACAACGGACTACCGTGCCCGTGAGGTGTGGTCTGTGGTGCTTCCTCGTGGTCACGAGTTAATTGCTACGTCGCACCACCACGACCACTCGGTGGTTGACTCAGCCGTGACTATCACTGGCGATGACTCCTTCTGATCAAGTACCTGAACCCGAATCTCATCGGATATGCCACGATCGCCAGTGACTCGCTTCATGTGAGTCTGCTTGACACGGTGGCTGGTCGTATCATTCATCGTGTTCGCCATGCGCATGCTGCGGGCCCTGTGCGTATGGTGCAGAGCGAGAACTGGCTTGTGTACTCGTTCTGGAACACGAAGGAGAAGCGCACGGAACTGGTGTCGCTGTCCTTGTTTGATGGTGCTGTGGGTATGCACTCGCTGAACCCGTGGAAACGCCCGTCATGGACGTCGTCGCGGTCATCCTTCGACTCGAAGGCTCCGTTTGTACTGCAGAAGAGCTTCATCTACCCAACCAAGATTACGGTGCGTGGACAACAGAGTTTCTACTGACTTGGCTGATGAGATGGCTAACTGTATTGGTGTTTGCACAGTCGTTGGGCGTGACGGTGACCTCGCATGGCATTACGCCGCAGTCGATCCTGGTTGGAATGGAGACTGGCCAGATCTTTAAGCTGGTGCGCAACTTCATCGACCCTCGCCAGCCAGAGAAGCCGTTGACGCCCGAGGAGCAGGCGGAGGGACTGATGATGTACTCGCCGCTAGTGCCCGTGTACAACCGTCCACAGGCCATGCTGACGTACAACCAAACAGTGGAGAACCTGAACTCGATCAGCACGGCCTCGGCAGAGCTGGAGTCGACTACGCTCGTGTTCGCGCACGGTCTCGACATGTACTACGTGCGCATGACGCCCGCGAAGTCCTTCGACCTGCTGCCGTCCGACTTCAACCACGAGATGCTCATCCTGCTGTGCTTGGCTTTCCTCGTCGCCACCTTCGTCACCAAGTCTCTCGCCAACCGCAAGGCCCTGCAGACAGCTTGGAAGTAAAGCTGATAGATGCAGACGTGGCATTGCCAGTAGACAAGAGTAAAACGTAGACGAATGACACCTCGAGTAAATTTCAAATGCTAGCTGCTGCAACAACCACGTCTACTGCTCTCATTTAATGACCACCCGACTCTTTGAAAGACCAATGGTTAGGACGTCGGCCGTCCAGTCTTGCCTTCCGGTCTGCGCGCTGCAGGACCTCTAGCTTCACCTTCCAGTCTTGAGCTTCATCTAGGTCACCAGCCGCTAGATAGCGAAGGTCCTCTCTGTATCGCGAGTCGGACAGCAAGATTTTGTCCTCTGGGTACGGCACCATGTAGCCGCTCTTGTCCTTGTTGATGCTCCAGTAAACCTTGTCGCCGAATACGAGGTTGTGCAGCCACGAGCCTGTGACTTCGCAGATTTCACGCGGAGGCGACACGGACGTGTCCAGGATAACGCCACGAAGGGAGTCTGTGGGGGTCTTGGAGCTAGAAAACATACCGCCCATGCCCTTCTTCTCGTCAGGGTTCAGACGCAGATCGCATTGGAAGTGGTTGCGCTTGTCCTCGAACACCATATTGCCCATGATGTCAACTGTGCGGTCGCCCCACAGAAGGCCTCCGATCTGCAGGTAAGGAAGTCCATACTCGATAGTCGTTGCGGGAGCCCATCGGTTTCTGGGAAACTCACGCGGACTGGACCTTTGTTCGTGTTCAGCATGGCGTTCGACTTGACGCTCATGCTTGCAGCCCACAGCACAAAGCCAGCAATCGAGTACTTCTCGCCCGTGAACTGGAAGTTACTGATGGGCGGGTGGTGGCTTGTGTGTTCACAGCTCACATCCGTGCCATCGTTCAGTGTGGACTGGAAGGTCTCGCCCAAGATGGGGTTAAACGGCTTCAACTGTCCGATACTGTGGTGGAGGCCAGCAACAGCGAACGTCATGACGTACTTGAATCGCTCCAGAGCATCGTTTTGTGCATGCGACGCTCAAGAACGTAGGCGCGTACAACATCAAGTCGCAGATCGCTCCAAGTTGGTGCGTGGTTCGAAGATGCGCACAGGCAGCGACAGACTGACAGCCGATTTACCTTCTAAGATCTTGGCTCCAGCAGATTTGATCACATCCTTCACCACCCCACTCTGTTTCTTTGCCACTTCCTTGTCGATCAACTTCAGTCCACCGCTGGGCAACGGCAACATGCCACGCATGTAAGACTTTGGATGGAAGATAGCAGAGGACCCTCTATCCACATCGTCTCCAAGACTCTCGCTGGTATCTTCATAATCAACGCTGCGCGTTTCGTATCCTCCATCGCCTTCCTCATCGAGGACGCCGCCGAAGCCAAGCTCGGCGCCACATAGCTGTGCCTGGTTCACGTATTCACTCAGAACGGATACACAGTCGAGCCGAGATAGCAGGAAGCTCTGTCTTGTAGCAGACGACAGCCAACCCTTCATGTCCAGGTCTGTCACGTACGTTGCCAGCGTACCGTGTCCTCCGTCGACTGGTTCCAACAGCCAACCGCTCAGCCCCACGTGAGCTCGCACTGTTCCGGCTGTAATCGGCTTAAGCTCGTTTGTCACCGACTTCTCCAGCATCAGCACAACAGACTGACCCATCTCGCCAACCGAGTTGTCGTCGCCTGAGTCCTGCTGGTCAGGTGCTGCCGATTCTCGAACATGACGCAGAATCAGCAAGTCGCGCGGCGTTGTAATTGAGCTGTAGTCAATACTGTTAGCAGCTCCACCGATAGCAGCAGCGTATACCATAGCTGTCAGCAGCGCTTCCCAGGAGGAGGCACCGGAGAAGAGCGCTGCACACAGAGCGCAAGCTGCGGCAGCCACATGAGGAGCCACAAACGGCTTTGTGCGCTGAATCTGTGCAAAGCCTCCACTCGACAAATGCACGAGATCCGTAGCGTCGTCAAATGTGGCAACATGAGACGACTGTGGGAAATGCACATCCCATTCGGCGCGGCGACCGTGGTCGGCAAGCAAAATCGCCGCCACCTCTGAAGAGACAGGCAGCACCACACTAGCACGGGCGTATTGCTTGCCCGAGACTGAATCCGTGCCGATACTACGCAGCACTCCATTTAGCGCTCCAATCGGCCGGAACACCACCGTATTGCGCACTGACGACGACGAATGGGAAGATTGGTGCCCACACAGAAGCGCCTCCAACACGTCCAGACCGTGAGAGAGCTCGTTTTCAAGTGACACCGTGGTCGGCAAGTGCTGTGTTTTCGCACGAGGAGCACGGTGGTGGTGCACTGGACGTGACGCATGCGCTGCAGACGTATCATTCGAGCTTCCAACAGCCGAAGGTGCCGACACCATGCGTTCGGCACGTTTAATCTCTCCATTCGACGTCGCATTCGAGTTCAACGTAGCGCTCGAGCCTCCAATCGCTGAAGCTGCAGATTTCAGCGTCACCGTTCTCCCCTGGTTGAGTCCCATCGACGCGGTTCGCTTGAGCTGCGCTCGGCTGTCCTCATCGTCGGACGAGGACGGCAATCGCTGCGTCGCTCGGCCGGGGTTCCTGGTTCTGTGACTTCTGGACGACTGCGAGTTCGATGTCGAGGCGTCATTCGCCGCGCCATTTACTCGCTACTGCCACCCGAAGAACATCCAGCCACTGCGTGACCACGATCCCTTCCTCTGCAGACAAGCAGTACATGATGCCAGTGGCCGGGTCCGTCAAATAAATGCGAGGCGAGTTCCACGTCTCGCTGATGCCTCCGTCCTGCACTGTGCAGCCTTCCAGCGGGATCACGGCGTTGGGCTTGCGGTCCTTGCGGGAGATGTAGTAGGACAGCGTGCGTCCGTCGCACAAACCAGCGGCGCTTCCATCCTTTGAGTCTCTGCCCCTTCTTCTGCAAGAACCCTTCCTTCATAAAGCTCGGGTCGTAGTCGGGCATGGACTCCACCGGCACTCGTTCGGGCCACTGCAACAATATCCGTCACACGTCGCAGATTTGCGCAGATACAAACACAGCACGTTAGAACATGACGCCGCTATAGATAGATAGACTTGTCCCCAGTATGCTGCAGCCGTAACAGCCCGTACGTCATTGTTCACCAGGTCGTTGAAGCGCTGCTGCGCGTCCTGAAGCGCCTGCATGGCTCGGTCTCGCTTGCGCTCGCGGGCGGCCTCCACGCCGTGGGCGCTGGCCGTGCGGCTACTCTGGTCCTTCGTGGTGCTGCGCACGCTCGCGTCCTAGACCCCCGAGCTGTCGGACCACGCGGGGATGAAAGAGGCGGAGTGTGAGCCCAAGACTCTTTGAGGCGATGCCACGTAGAATCTGGCCTTATCATTCTGACGGATCGTGTCCGATCAGGAACGTCCTGGACGTTTTCTTCCCAGAACGGGCGATTATATCCGGACATAGAGCAGTATCCACCTCAATAGTAGCCTTGACTTGACGTTTGTATGCGATCGCGAAAAGACACGACCAGCGTCCCGTCGTCGCCAGGATACTTTGCCAACTTGTCCTGACGTGTCGAGCTGCTAGGAAAGCCGCATGAGCACTGCCACGTACCAGGTGCAATGAACTTCATCTCTGTGTGTAGTACTGCGTTCTAATACTGTGTTGCTGCTATAGACGCCCGACTCCAAGAAGGAGGAGTTCCGCAAGTACCTGGAGAAGAGCGGTGTGGTGGACGCGCTGACCAAAGTGCTGGTGGGGCTCTACGAAGAGGCCGACAAGCCGCCGAACGCGGTGGACTACGTCAAGAGGTTCATGGGCGCGCCCACAGGCATCGACGTGGACGCCCTGAGAGCGGAGAACGAAGAGCTCAAGAAGAAGAACGCCGAGCTCATCAAGACGATCGAAGAGCTCAACAAGAGGGTGGGTAAAGAGATATTTATTGGAGCTACTGCTGACCTGGGTGGCCCTGTGTTTTTAGTTGACGACGGAGGAGGAGGAGGAAGAGGCCTAGGATTGGAGCCTGCCACAAACGATCCCGTATCTATTACTACTCCTCGGTGTCTGCTGCGTCTGCGGTCCTGACGCCAATTGCTTAATGCTTCAAGCCAATCCACCTGTATTTCGCAAACTCCAAAACGCTTGTTTATTTGCTCGCCCTTATGGTCACCCTTTAGGTGCACTGCGCCAGCAACTCGGTGATGTTCTCCTCCAACGACGTCTTCTGGCGGTTCAGGTAGTTCTTGCGGGCCTCGAGCGACGACACCTGCTCATCCACCAACTTTTCTTCGCTCTTCATGGTCGAGGCGTTCTCGTCCACGTCCGTCTGCAGGAACATCTTGCCAATGCTGCGGAACGTCTTGGTACCCTGAGGGAGGTCGGCCACCTCGCGCTCCACCAGCGCCAGACGCTTCTTTTGCCGCGCGTACGCTGCCAGCTTCGACTCGATCTGATCTACCTCGCGCTTGATCTTGAGAAACTGCGGCTGCAGCTCCTGTAGCTCTTTGGCAATGTGTGCAGGCACCTGACGACCTCCGCTCTGGGGGCCAGCGGATTTCGGCGCCACCTCCTGGTTCAGCTGACGCAGCAGCTTCTTGATGCCCGGCACCTTCTCCGGGTCCGTCGCGGTGCTCTGCGCCGTCTTCAGCGTAGCAATGGCCTCCGTCTTGCGGTCCAACATCTGCTGCGCATTGGCAAGACGGTGGTAGCCCTTGGCGAACTTGGGGTTGCGCTGCACGCACTCCTTGGCGTCGGTCTCGGCCAGATCCCACTTGCCCAGCGCTCCGTACGCCGCACTGCAGTTGGGAACATTGATCTTTGCGTCAGTATGAAGCTGTATAGCAAGAGATCAGCATCGTGTATCCAACCCCACCTTCGGTTCGAGTAGTAGACGTAGTTCTCGGGGTCCAGACGAATGGCCTACAGCGAGTTGTCGTAGGAATCTCAGTATTTCTGCATCCCAGCGATATTTTCATCCTGATGCCTTGTGTATTGGCCAGTATTCCGCACCTCGGAGTAGCACTCGACGGCCTTGGCGAAGTTCTTGAGGTTGAACTCTTCATTGCCGAGTCTGCAGGGAGCGTTGACGGAGGAGTACACAGTATGTAATGGTCAACCGAGTGGCATAGTTGTGGTCGCTAGCAAGGGCTCATGTACGTACGTCTTCTGCGCCTCGGCGGCCTCGTTCGGGGAGCTCATTATGACGCCGCAGATCCTCCAGCAAAAATACTGGTCGAAAGCAACGTGGCTGTTTACGAGGTTTTATGACGCACGATTTGACAAGTTGACTTCAATGTAGTGTAGCCATCGGCAGATTCTCCACAAGATCAGTCTCCAACTTGCTCACTAGGACAGAGAGAGCAACGGACATGGCCTTGAGTGATGGCGATGGGTTCTCTGTACGCGCTTTGAGTCTAGCTCAAGGAGGCGCTGGATCCCGGCGCTCCTCCAGACCAGATAGCATCGCTGGTCCGCTCCACCCAACAGAAGATCGGCGACGAATCGCTGTCCACTGAGCAGAGAGAGTTGCTATCGGTGGTTGCGTATTCCGCTCTCTATGAGGACGTGGTGGCCCTGCTGAAGGACTTGAGAAATCAAGTGATCGCCCCGTCTTAGTGGCCAAGTACGCGAATTACACCAACCAAGTTCACAGCAATCGGACCGATGACGAAAGACGAGGTCAAGGAATTTCAGAGAGAAGAGTAAAACGGACAAGGCTAAGCTGATGAGAATGTGACATTGTGAAAGTGACGCAGGAAAGGAGGCAGCCACTAGGCGAAAGGTGAAGAGCGAGCATCTAAGAGACAGGATGAATGAAGCATCTCAACTGTTGCTTCATGGGAGAGAGAGATAGTTGCTGGGAAGACAGAATCCGTGGACTTGTACCAACACAAGCTGCAGCAGATTGCCATCGATATCGGTATTGAAGAATGGCTGCAAAAGTTGGCGAATTTAAGTGACACAACACATACCTTACAAGGGGAGAACTTCGCCAACTGCTAGAAGAAGCAAAACTACAACTTGATGGCGCAGAAGAGTTCGACACAGATGAAAAGGTGGTGGCGAATGCGAGTAGAGGCTTGAAAATGACGGGATTATGGATCGACATGACATCCCAGAAAAAACCCACGAAGCCTCTAATCGTCTGCCAGAATTCTGTCCTCTGCGAAGTCCATCACTAAGCATGTTGCTTTCAGTTTAAATGTGGACGTTCGAAAGGGAGTTCGGGTGCTCGGGCTCCTCAAAAGAGAAAAGATTCCGAACGACATGCCGTATCCCGAATATGGCAAGGGAGTGGTGGGGCTTCGAGAGCAAGTAGACAGTATGGTGACTGAAGGTAAAGGTTGGAAGGCTCACACTATCGGAGAACTTGATGAATTCATTGCGCTAGTGTGGGAGTGCCTCGAACGCTCAAATTTCCATTTTAACTTCAAAGCTACCTACGATCGCATGAATTACGATATTTTCAACGACAAAGTGAACAAATGTTCTCATCAACTAACGTCGGCGCACTGCACAGCATTTGAAGAGGTTTCAACTGCCATTACAACCTGTTTCAAAGGAGTCTTCCGAGGAAGTAACTGGACAGAAATGAGCGAGAACGCCAAAAGTTTACGGAGATTTTCAATCGGATCGTCCGCTTAGCACTAGAAGAGCTTCCGCCAGCCCACCTCGACGATTTTATAAGGTGGATCACGTTTTCTCTCGATCGCTATTAACGACAACGCTTTCAACAAGGATTACATTTGTCAACCGATGCTGGACACGCTTGAGCAGGCTCCAGATGCGCTGTTTGTGAATGTCCACGCACTGTGCTCGAACTGTTCGCCGAGTTGTCTTATGGCACAAACGAAGGAATTCGTCCACGGTGCGGGGAGCCATAACTCAAATGCAGATGCCCATGCACGCGAACACGGAAGCCAACCAACCGAGAAATTCCCGCTCCCCTGCGCGAGTACATGTTTTACAACTTCCAGGACGAACTGGTCGCTTCCAGCACCGCCATCCAGCAACATCCCATCCAGCTACAACCACGAAACGATCACGCAGGTCTGCAACAAGGACGTTTGAGGAAAGTCGACAGCTTGTGTCAATCGCATCGCGATGTCGGACTGTCGATCGGACGGCAACATATCATGTCTCCGAAACTGACCTCCAAGAGATCGCTGCATCGACGGAGAACGCCAAGACATCTTCTCAATGACTTCATGATCCCGGTAACTGCTGTACTACATGGTGAACCAACAACAACAGCGCTTGAAAGAAAGAAAAAATAATCTTAGCACTTTACTGCTATACAATCCACTGTGTGGCTCCCATAGCGAGAACTCAAGTGGTAGACGCTCCTCAGAGGGCTCGGTCCGTTCGTTCCATCACGAGGATCCACTGCAGGGTTTACGTCCCCCATTGACGTTCTTCACTTCTTGTGTCTAGTACTTTGGCGGGTACTGTTGCGGCGGGTACTGCTGCGGAGGGTATTGGTGGTACTCTCCGGGCGGCGGGCCGTAGCCCGGCGGGGGCGGGGCGTAGCCCGGGTGTCCGGGAGGCGGCGGGCCGTAGCCAGGCTGCTGCTGCACCACCACAGGCTGCACGTACACGGGCTGCTGGTGGCGGTACTCGTCCGAGTAGCGGCCGCCGCGGCGACGGTCGTCGTTGTCGGCGGAGGCGGAGGCGCAGCAGGCGCCGCAGAGCGCGCACAGGCAGCACTCGAGCATATCGCATTCGTCATCCATGGTGGGGAGTGGGAGGGGCGGCTTGGCTTGACGGCGCGGGGCTTCGCTTGGAGGTCGAGGCGGAAACTTGGAGAATGATGCACGAGGTCCAAAGCGCGTGCCGAATCGGCCACTGGATTAAAGTATGGCGAGGTAGTCAGTTTTCTAAAAGTGTATAGCCGGTCGAGGGGGTAGCATCTCGCTCGAGCTTGAGAATCCAGCTTGGCATGATTGCTTGGCATGATCATTGCCATCACCTCCTGCTGCTGCCTCGTTATCTTGTCGGCACTTGCCCTGAGATTGGGGCCGATGCAGGTGAGGTGGGGAGGC